>NQII01005390.1:139154-161780 GCA_002778355.1 Clitarchus hookeri
CCATCGTTACCAACTTCGCTGGGTGGATGCCAGTCAGTAGGCTCGTTAAAATATATTCAGGTAGGAAAAGTGACATTTTGCAAAGGTTGATTTCAAAAGTGCTCAACCGTGAACAGCCTATAAACTGACATACGTACACACGCACTTGTCGATTTAGCCATTTTCAGACTCGATTTAATTTATAGTCTCTGGTGTTGCAAAGAAGGAACATTTTGATGCGTGCCGTATTTTAATACGACACAGCACTTGTTTTGGAACCGCGGTGGTGTAGTGGTTAGACCACTCGCCTCCCCTTTAGGCAAACCTGGTTCGATTCCCGGCGGGGTCGCTCCCGAAATCGTGCCTAACGATGCCGCTGGTCGGTGGGTTTTCTCGGCCTTGCATTCCGGCACCGCTTAATACTCGCCTCGCTTCACCCTCATCGGCTCTCAAGACCCTGATGTTAAAAGCCACCCAAATCTCTTCACAGCACGTGTTTCGCTATCACAGCCAATATGATGTAGGCCTCTTGTTCGGTTGTAAAAATAGATCCAGCCATATCTTAGAGTAGCGACACTGTTTACGAACCAATAATCCATAGGGTAGATCACTCGTCATTGTGGGTCTTAATATGGAAAACCTTCGTGTAGACTATTCACGGTATCTTCTAACTTTTTAAATCTAACATTTGCAAAATTACCCCCATGTATTACGTATTTGGTTATTTCCTAAATGTGTCATGTAGCACGAGCGTTTCATACTTATGTTAACGTTAAAATATCTTATTTTTAAATAAATTTGTTTTACCTATAAAGTTTAATATTAAATGTGTGATTAATATGAATAAAAAAGAGAGAACAGGTATGTTGGTAATGCCTAGTAATAAATTGTTCTCATGCAAAATATATTAACCCGTTCGGTCACGCATTGATTTGTGAGGTGATGAGGTGCAATCACGTAAAATTTTGGTGTGCACTGAACTTGTATCTAGTCTACGTTTTGCAACCAATGAACAACGTGCTGCATGCTCGGTGGTATTGACATTTGCCATTTATGTCAGAGAGTTGCACAAAATTTCACATTTCATATTTAGCAACAAGGAAGACTTAGAAAGTACTGGGAACTGGGAGCTTGCTGCGTACAGCGTCGGTCAAAACTTTCCTTCATTCGCAACCTGTCCACGATCGTGAATATGCTAACCAAACGGGTTAAAATAATTTTCGATTTTCAGTGTTTTTATTCTGTCGACAAATATTTACTTTATAAATACTCAGTACATAAATACCTCGTAAATAGGAGAACTGAGTGTCCTTGTTTGCTGTCTTATATTTTTACACGTACAGAATGAGAACGTGGCGAGAGGTAATTCAGCGAGGAAGAATTATAGTAATAAATATTTATTTTTGTTTCCTTGTTAATATACCATGCACACACACAGAGAGCAAGAATAGGCACATCAGTAATATATTTACTTTCCTAACAACTTCACAGTTATATTCGAAGGATGAATAAAGTTATCGGGCCCATTGNACATCAGTAATATATTTACTTTCCTAACAACTTCACAGTTATATTCGAAGGATGAATAAAGTTATCGGGCCCATTACAGTGTTTATTTCACAAATGGTGGAAGAATACTAGAAGATCGTAATCACTGCGTTTTAAATTACTTAACTAACCATGAGTAGGCTACAAGTGCTGTATTCGAAATTCATCCAAAAAAAAATTTAGGAAAGTGCATAAAAACAACTTTCGTCTGAATCGTTTACAAGAGCAAAACGTAGTGAATGTTAATTCTTGAATTCTGTTTCCATCTTCTCCTTTGCGCTGCTCGTTGCCGCTAAGCAGATTGCACTACTCGACTCTCGTTTGAACAGTTAGCAGTCCTCTTCCCACTGTCTCAGTTATCCTGTACGGTCCTAAGGCAGCAGGCCGACTGCACTTTCTTTGTACTCAGCCCACTGATGGTGCCAAATATTTTTGAATTTTCTTTTTAGATACTTAATTTTGTATATGATTTTTGCGTGCCAATCATAATACGCCGTTCATAAATGCAGTTTATTGAGCTTACAGCATATACTTCACTACTACAATTAGCGCTATAATTATTTCTATCTCAACTTGGCTTACTGCTTAAAGCAATTACTATTTATATCTCCATAAATATGTGTGTTAATGCATATAATTAATGTATATAATTCACTTCAAAAGAAGTTTTACACAACCGCGATTTNATATAATTAATGTATATAATTCACTTCAAAAGAAGTTTTACACAACCGCGATTTCTGAGCTCTTTGGTTTCTTACGGCCTTAGAGTGAGTGAGTGAAGACATTTGGACAGCCCTTAACATCGAGACCTTGAGAGCCGATGAGGGTGAAGCGATGTGAGTATGGAGCAGCATCGGAATGAAAGGGCGGGGGAAACGGGAGATCTTCGAGAAAACCCGCCGAGCAGCGGCATCGTCCGGCACGATACCTACATGCGAGAATCCATGGGGGGGGGAGGGCACACCTCTAGGAACCGATCCCGGTTCACCTTGGTGGAAGGCGAGCAGTTACAAAATCGCTGCTCTGAAACACTTGCTGTGTCGTATTAAAGTAGAGCACGCGTCATAAAATTACTTTTTTGCTACACCTGAAACTATAATTTAATCGAGTCTGAAAATGGCTAAATCAACAAGTTCGTGTGTACGTATGTCAGTTTACAGGACGTTCACGATTGTGCACTTTTGAAACAAACCGTTGAAAATTGTCACTGTTCATACCTGCATATTTTCAATGAGCCCACTGACTGGCATTCACCCATTAAAGTTAGCGACGACGGGGGAAAAGTATTTGCAAGCTTCACCGTTGAATTAAAAGCGTTGGATAAATATTTGCAAATATCGAAATAACGTCTTTTGCTTTTCTTATATTTTAATGCTTCAGAAAAGTTTGAATTAACCACGAAAGGACTATAGATGGGGCCAAAAATTAGCATTTTTATTTAGCACAGAAACATACTATACATTCTTACGTCTACCGTAGCTGTCAAAGTTCGTTTATGGGATAGTGCTGTGAGTATGCAAGTTACTGAAACATAAAATCAAGAACAGAATTTGGGCTGCGTAACCCGTTTCATGCCCATTGTGCACACACATCAACGTGTTATTTTTTACCAATACTGTACTCTGCGAGGCTCAGTGCTCAATGAGCGTCCCAGGGGGTACATGACTACCGTGCTACTACTCTACGTTATGAGTGGTTCATATCACTAATCACCATGTACAAAGACAACAGCTTATTGGTTATGATAACTAAAAAAAGTTATTTTCCAGATAAAGTGCAGCACGCCAAAATAAATGTCTAATTTGCAACAGCATAAAATATAAATTAATATAGGAATTAAAGGTTAATATTATCTGATGGGGCTAGATTTATTGACAAGATATTGTAAAGTTGGTAACTATCAAATATTACAATCGTTGATAAGAGTCTATAGTTTTAGATTTACAAATTTCCAACTGTTTACATAAAATGAGGAATAGTGAAAACAAAATGAGTAAACATGACAAAATAATAGTCCTAAAATTAACAAAATTTAATTATTTTCTAACAGGAGCTTTTATTAATATGTAACTGGTTTGAAATTAGGAAGAAAAAAAATATTTTGTGACTAGGGTAGCGAATGTAGAGTGTTAACAAGGATGATGTTTCCTATGTTATAAAACCTTCTCGAACCCTGAGGGGCTACTTTCAAATTCAAATGCAAATACGGACTGTGCCGCCGTTCCCACACGCAGAGTCACAGTGGATAATAAGACTGGCGGTAAGTGAAGTAGGCTGCTTTACCCGACAGACAGGCCTTTATATTATATTTACGGTTTCGTCAAAGTTTTTGAAATATACCTTTGAAATATCATCACATGTGTGATATGTTTGTTTGTTTCTTAAATATGACATGCATCACAAGCGTTAACATGAAAGTATCATAATTTTTATTAAATTTAACTTTTACTTGCATTTTTACATAAATTGTAATATTTCATTTGTAATTAATATTNTATCATAATTTTTATTAAATTTAACTTTTACTTGCATTTTTACATAAATTGTAATATTTCATTTGTAATTAATATTAATTAAACTAGGGAGAAAATAGGTGTAGTGGTAATGCTTCGTAATAAATAGTTCTCATGTAAAATAAAATTTAACTGAGTTCGCTCAAATGCGGTGCGTTGTCCCTTTGGTGTAATTTCCGTGGCCCGGTTAGGCTTAGTTTGCACGAGGCGGAGGAATGTCCTGCAAGTAGAACTTTAGCAGGGCTTCAGAACAGTTTGAAGTAAACATCAATGGTCAGCGGNAGGCGGAGGAATGTCCTGCAAGTAGAACTTTAGCAGGGCTTCAGAACAGTTTGAAGTAAACATCAATGGTCAGCGGCAGAATGAGTACGGGGGAGGAAACTGGAGAACCTCAAGAAAACCTCCACACCACGCCAGAGTTCGAAATACTGTCGACGCGAGTGATACCCTGCTGAATAATCCCCCTCCACCACCGAGGGTGGCGTAATGTTATGCCAGGGGTTATAGATCTGAGAAAAACGTATTACGATTATTCTAACAAAAAATTTAATATTAGCACGTCATTAACGTTTCTCTGCTCCAGAAATTNAGAAAAACGTATTACGATTATTCTAACAAAAAATTTAATATTAGCACGTCATTAACGTTTCTCTGCTCCAGAAATTTTTTTCTCAAGATAATAATATTTTTAATTATGTCATAACTCTTTCATACATGGGGGTATGTATATACACACAGAGATAAATATATATATGGACGTTGCACAAGAAAGATATTTAGTTGTTTAGTTAGTTTTTGCCAATAACATCAAACAAGGGGCCACGCGGTGGCTGAGCGGTTAAGCTGCTTGCCTACCACCAACGCTAACCGGGCTCAATCCCCGGCAATATCACTCCCGGATTTTCGCAAGTGGTAATCGTACCGGACGATGCCGTTGGTCAGCGTGTTTTCTCGGGAATCTTCCGTTTCCCCCACCCTTTCATTCCAGTGCTGCTCCATCCTCATCTCAGCTTGCCCTCACCGGCTCTCAAGACCTCGTTGTTAAGAGCAGCCCAAATTTCCCCACTCAACTCAGTATCAAACATGCTTCTATAGTTCCCGACGTATGACTGAGCGTACTGCTGATACGTGTACGGTTCCGAACAAAACAAGTGCTCGTTGCGGCGCTTGAATGTACGTCCGCGATTGTGGACAGTTTGCATATGAACGAAATTTATGACCGGTACTGTACCACCAGTGCCGGTCACCAGTTCTCAGTCTTCCTTGTGACTAATCTGATTTGTGGAATTTTTTTACATCTCTTTGACATGGTTGGTCAATGCCAATATCATCAAGTAAACAGTGCGTTGTTCACTGGTTGCAAGAAAAGTTCTGAAAAAAAGTACAGAGCATATCAGAGAATTACATTATTACAACAGATTAATGCAAAACCTACCTGCGGTCTTCGTTTCATATTTTTGTACTGTAAAAAACCGTGAAATATTGGTTTTCATGTGTTATTCTGTTAAAAACAGTAACTATAGAACCAAGTTTTTTTTTGTTGTAAATGACACAAACCTGGTGACAAGATTGAAAGTGTCCGAAACAAAAGTTACAATTTTTTTTTTACTCCATACCGCTCTTTAAATCGCTTATTTTTTCANAGATTGAAAGTGTCCGAAACAAAAGTTACAATTTTTTTTTTACTCCATACCGCTCTTTAAATCGCTTATTTTTTCACGTTCGCAGGTGTAGGGAAAAAATAATTTGAAAAAAGGCCTTGTGAGGGTCTCGCTGTCGATTAAATCTTTAGCAGATTCATCAGTCACCGTGCATGTTACATCAATCACCCTCCCGCTGATGGTGTTGTTCTATGGCATTTACATGAATGTACTCGCGCCACAAATAAAACTTGAGGATTAGCTGTCATAGCAGGTGTGTTGGCAGCCCTGCGGGCTTATCCGTGCTGCCAACATCGCGTCGATTTATTACGTCTGCTTTTATTGGAAGGGGTTTTAATAAAACAAAAAAAAACGTGAGCAAGGATAGATCCATTAATACGTAATCCTTCCAGGAACTCCCACTAAATGCAATATGAGTGAAATCGCTTCCATTAGTAGCAACAAATTCCCATTTGCAGCAAGCCGAATTATATTCAGGGGCTTATTACAATAATAATTCATGGGCCATTTCGATAATGGCCTCAGAGAAATTTTATAATGCCGGAGAAGAGCATACGTGTTTATTTTTCCTTTATTGATTAGTATTTGAGTGCTTGTAAAGTCATCGTATTGATTTTTTTTTCAGATTTAATATCAGCCTTAATATAACAATACACCGAAACCAGTGTAAATGTACAACACAAAATATTTTTGCACCATCTTAATTTGGTTGCTCTCGCTTTATAAGTTCGCACCAAACTGGAGCCCACATACCTCAACACTGGTTCATTAGCTGCCACTAGTAGAGACCTGAAGAATTCGCGGATTCATTTTGGGACAAGCTAGAAATCAAAACACGTGTGTTTATATAACTTTAGCCATTGGTACACACGTTGTGCAATACCTCCTGGAGAACGCTGGCCCAATCGTCGTNCGTGTGTTTATATAACTTTAGCCATTGGTACACACGTTGTGCAATACCTCCTGGAGAACGCTGGCCCAATCGTCGTCTTCCACTGTGACAGCAGACAACCAATGTGCAGTTAATATTGGCATATCTGCACATAAGGCTATAGAGTATGGCCTGCAGTTCATTGAACTCGCGAAATTTTCAGTTCTCTAGCCACCACTATCAACTCACTGTCCTGTTTGACTCGGCCACACGTAGTGTAGCTGCTAGAGTTCTGAACGGTTNGGAGAACGCTGGCCCAATCGTCGCCTTCCACTGTGACAGCAGACAACCAATGTGCAGTTAATATTGGCATATCTGCACATAAGACTATAGAGTATGGCCTGCAGGTCATTGAACTCGCGAAATTTTCAGTTATCTAGCCACCACTATCAACTCACTGTCCTGTTTGACTCGGCCACACGTAGTGTAGCTGCTAGAGTTCTGAACGGTTNTCTAGCCACCACTATCAACTCACTGTCCTGTTTGACTCGGCCACACGTAGTGTAGCTGCTAGAGTTCTGAACGGTTAGTATTGGTTCTGAATCCTGAATGGCATATATAATGTTGGAAGGTCCAATGACACGCGTTAAAATAACATATTTTTGTATGCCGCCTAGCTTGGTATAGAATTGTAACACGAAATGAGAGCCCCTAAATATAAAATACTCATATACATTATCTACAATATGAGTATTTTGTGAATTTATTTACCAGCAGTTTTGACATTATCGTGCTCTATATACTTGAATTAACATCGTTGGTCTATTGATTACTGCCACAGTGTAAACCTCTGTACAGGGTTGTTCACGAGGCAGCCGTGCTGTTGCTTTATATTTGTTACTTACAGGCCCGCAGGGCGTTTCTAAAGAATCGCTGTCGAAACATAAAGCTATAACAAAAAAACAAGAAACTGAAATCTACCTTGTCACCGAAAAGTTTTTATTCAGCATACTATACATAGGACAGACCGTCGTTGCCTAAGTAGCAATCTATTAAGTTGTTGCAATATNAATTTTTTATTCAGCATACTATACATAGGACAGACCGTCGTTGCCTAAGTAGCAATCTATTAAGTTGTTGCAATATATTGTTCAGACTAGCGTGAGTGAACAAAATTGCAATCCCGCTTTTGATCACAGTATGTCTTTCACTGATATCTTTTAGCACTTTTTTTAATATGGTTCATTTCAACAACTTCACGTTTCAACGCAGCAAAACGAATACACTCACTCACTTTTAATTTTGTTTTAATTGTTTTTTTTTCAAGTGAATTACTCAGCGTTTCATTCCGCGCAGCGTATATAATTAATAAAAGTGCATCAAACTGCGAGGGAAATTCATTTTAGTCTAGTCNAAGTTTTTATTCAGCATACTATACATAGGACAGACCGTCGTTGCCTAAGTAGCAATCTATTAAGTTGTTGCAATAAATTGTTCAGACTAGCGTGAGTGAACAAAATTGCAATCCCGCTTTTGAAGTGTCATACAGAAAGTGACTATAGAAATAGCACTTTTTTTAATATGGTTCATTTCAACAACTTCACGTTTCAACTCAGCAAAACGAATACACTCACTCACTTTTCATTTTGTTTTAATTGTTTTTTTTTTCAAGTGAATTACTTAGCGTTTCATTCCGCGCAGCGTATATAATTAATAAAAGTGCATCAAACTGCGAGGGAAATTCATTTTAGTCTAGTCGTCTAGCTGCAAAATTACGTATAGTTATATGTTCACTCGCAGATTTATTTGGCTATGTCATTCGCTGTTTCAGTTACACAGACACACACACACGCTATGGTATGTAAGTTTTCTCATCACTGGGCGGAGTAAACATGCAATTTATTTTTAAATCACTTTTTTTCTCGTCTACAGAATAAACAAGTAAACAGAGGTCAAATGACGTGGCAATTCCTTTNGCATGCACTTTATTTTTAAATCACTTTTTTTCTCGTCTACAGAATAAACAAGTAAACAGAGGTCAAATGACGTGGCAATTCCTTTTGTATGGACGCACCCATTCACTGGCTGGCTGTGCGAGACTCTGGAAGTGGAGTGGAGAGGTTTGGGCGGCTCTTAACATCTAACTCTTGAGAGCCGATGAAGGTGATGTGAGGTGAGTATGGATCAGCATCGGAATGCAAGGGTGGGGTAAACGGGAGATCCCCGAGAAAACCTCTGACCAGTGGCATCGTCTGCAACGATTCTAACATGCAAACATACAAGGTGTGACTCCACCGGGAATCGAACCCGATTCGTCTAAATAGGAGGTGAGTAGTCAGACCCATATACCACCTCGGCCCCAGCAAGGCTCTGGAAACGGGCCTCGTTTCCGATTGGCTACTGCAAGTTGCGGGAGGTTCCCTATTGGCTGGGCTGCGGCCTGGCAAATAGCTCACTAGGCGCTGATTGTCGAACGGCTTTCCAACATGTTGCTGACCAACAAAGTCATCTTTCTGACGTGGGTGCCTAGAGTTCTTAACGCTTTCATTCTAACATTAACTTATTTTCCGAGGGTTGCAAAATNAAGGTGTGACTCCACCGGGAATCGAACCCGATTCGTCTAAATAGGAGGTGAGTAGTCAGACCCATATACCACCTCGGCCCCAGCAAGGCTCTGGAAACGGGCCTCGTTTCCGATTGGCTACTGCAAGTTGCGGGAGGTTCCCTATTGGCTGGGCTGCGGCCTGGCAAATAGCTCACTAGGCGCTGATTGTCGAACGGCTTTCCAACATGTTGCTGACCAACAAAGTCATCTTTCTGACGTGGGTGCCTAGAGTTCTTAACGCTTTCATTCTAACATTAACTTATTTTCCGAGGGTTGCAAAATATAAATATGTTGATGTGTGCTGTACTTAGGATAGGAAAATAATGTTTCATTTCAAAGCAACAGGTGCTTCAAGTGGTTCTGCCTGCCGTGACCTTGGACCGGGGTAGTCTCCCACTCAATAGGTGTCGCGCATGATCCGCCGCCTGTAGGGCAGTTACGGGGTGGGCAACATTGGGCGAGCAACCGGCCTGTAATGGGTGCGAGGCTAATGCCCGATGAGGCTTTCATATGTCCTCAACCACTACCGGAGTAACACCACATAAAAGGACGTGTTTAAAATCACCCCTTCGCGCTGCTTGTGGGGGGGGGCTGCCTCTGTTCGCCTGACACTCGCCATAGGCTGAGCGGTCGGTTGNTCTGGAGAGAGTCCCTCTCTTAAAGAAAGACCGGGAGGTAGCGACAACGCGCTCCGGCTGTGTCCTGGAGAGACACTAGGGGTATGGATAGAACCCTGGCTAGTCCACACGCTTGGCATCTGAGTACGAGAGTCTCAGAACCTTGTGGTAGGGTGCTATTTTCTGTACTTGTGAATGAAGTTGGGGCTTTGTATGTGGTCAATTCAGGTGCTAAGCTGGGACACCTGCTATGAGAGGGCGTGATCCCTCTCCCCCACCAATTGGGCGGTCGTAGCGGCGGAAAGGCCTCGAGCTAAGAGCGCTACATAAAAATAGAAAAGTGCAAAAACTGAGAAGCACTCCAGTATAAGATGACAACATAATTGATTCGTTATCACAACATATAAATAAGGCACAGAGCGAGATGGCGTGGTGGTAACTTCCTGGACTCGCATTCGGGAAGACCAGGGTTCGATTCCCGGTCCTTCCATCCTAATTTCTGCTTTCCATGGTTATCCGAAATCATTCCAGGAAAATGCTGGGATGTGTTCCTATAAGCGGTTCACATAAAAGTTAACATTCTGAGACCCTAGTTACTTTTTTCCTATCAGTATTTTTTTTTATTCTTCCAACACTCTTTAAAATAAATATTTCAAATATTATTACACTTAGTGCACACGAATATGGTGCATTGTCCATTTTGTGTAATTTTATAGAATGGTTTAAGCTTTGTTTGCGTGAGGCGGAGGAATATCCTGGAAGTAGAACTTTAGAAGGGCTTCAGAAAAGTTGGAAATAAACATGAATGGACTATACGTAGGGCCAACTGCTTTTCGCGAAAATATTTACGTGGAGGCTAGACCTCAATATCCTATGTGCGTACTTGCAGTCTTCATTTAGCTATTGGCCGCTTGTATTGGTGCGAAGAGAGTCTGTTACATGAATGAGCCAATCAGAATTAAGTTTCTCCGGTACTGACCGTACNCGCTTGTATTGGTGCGAAGAGAGTCTGTTACATGAATGAGCCAATCAGAATTAAGTTTCTCCGGTACTGACCGTACATGATTCGCGAGCAGATAGAGAAGACGCGTAACAATTAAAATGATCCAATCACGAAAGTGGTTCTGAACTAAAGTGTTTTTGAACACAATTTGCCTTGAAACCTATAAGTGTTATTCACGAAAATATTTAATGGCAGGCTAGACTTAAATATCCTGGTGCACGATTGCAAATTTAATGTGGTTATTGCCTACGTATTTTGGTTAGACGAAGGGTTTTTCATACCTGGCCCGGCCAATCGGAAGAAAGTTGCTACAACTCTGATTCTCCGTGATTTTCGGGTATATTTGTAAGAAGTGTGGCAATCAAAGTCACCCAATCACAAAGCGGATTGTGGCGAGAGTCTTTTGGAGTATAACTGGGCGTTGAATCTTTTCGCGAAAAACAGGTGCCTCTACCTATAAGTTGTAGGTAGGGACAGAAATATATCTCAAATTCCTTTTAGGACAATCCAGACATCAAAAACAGGCGTATTTCTGCTATGTTTGCAACTGGGTTGCAGTTTGTTAGACACGCCCACGTGAACTCTTAGCCAATAACATACCTGCAAGGAAACGAGCTCAGAATCCCGTGCCACCTGGTCTTGGGTTAAACTGGCTACACACTGGGGCAACAGCCAATGAAATGAAAGCCGAGTTTCTAAAATTCATGGAACCCTGGAATCTAGTCTACGGGTCGCTTAAGAGGAATGAGGCCCCTCCATCTTGGATTTTCACTATATTTGACAAAAGTTCCATTTAAGAATTTTAACAAAGATTTTCGCACGGCATGGCATAAGTAATAGTTTGTCAAGTTTTATTAAACTATTACATCTCTACCACGTTAATTAATTTTCTACTAGTGACTGCCACCAATAAATAGTGAATTTTTACTGGTGGGAAGTTATAGAACCGATTCTGACAACAGTCTGCATTACATGTGTTATAACATGCGCGAAGCAGTTCCCTATGCCGTGCCGATGCCCAAATTCCGTAAATCCAGGATAACGAGGACTGAATCCCCTTAAAACGCGAGATTTTCTTGTCCCAACATGTAGGCTTTGTGTTGGGTGGTAAGTGGTATGAACCAGTCATATCGTAGAGCAGTAGTAGGGTTTACGAATCACTCACCCAGGGAAAATATAATTGGACACTAAGATACGCAGTGTATATCCCTTGCAAAATATAACCTTTCTGCGCAACATNACCCAGGGAAAATATAATTGGACACTAAGATACGCAGTGTATATCCCTTGCAAAATATAACCTTTCTGCGCAACACGTATCGTCTATTCACAGAATATTCACACGTTTTGAATCAAATATTTGAAAAATCACCTCACTTATGACGTGTTTGTTTGTTTGCTAAATATGCAATGCATCACAAGTGTTTTATACATCTGTTAACATACAAGTATCTCATTTATTGTTAAGGTGAACTTTTACTTAAATTATACCCTAAAATTATAATATTTCACTTACAATTAATGTGAATAAAACAGAGGGAAGAGAGGCGTGTTATTAATGGCTAAAAATAAATAGTTGTTATGGAAAATGCTATTAAAATGAGTGCGCACGAATGCGGTGCGTTGCTCCTTTGGCGTAATTTTCTAGACTTGGTTAAGCCCTGTTCGCATGAGACGGAGGAGTGCTCTGGAAGTATAACTTTGCAGGGCTTCAAAAAAGTTGGAAGTAATTATGGTTGGAGTGCAGTTGAGAGATTTTGAGNACCCAGGGAAAATATAATTGGACACTAAGATACGCAGTGTATATCCCTTGCAAAATATAACCTTTCTGCGCAACATGTATCGTCTATTCACAGAATATTCACACGTTTTGAATCAAATATTTGAAAAATCACCTCACTTATGACGTGTTTGTTTGTTTGCTAAATATGCAATGCATCAAAAGTGTTTTATACATCTGTTAACATACAAGTATCTCATTTATTGTTACGGTGAACTTTTACTTAAATTATACCCTAAAATTATAATATTTCACTTACAATTAATGTGAATAAAACAGAGGGAAGAGAGGCGTGTTATTAATGGCTAAAAATAAATAGTTGTTATGGAAAATGCTATTAAAATTAGTGCGCACGAATGTGGTGCGTTGCTCCTTTGGCGTAATTTTCTAGACTTGGTTAAGCCCTGTTCGCATGAGACGGAGGAGTGTTCTGGAAGTATAACTTTGCAGGGCTTCAAAAAAGTTGGAAGTAATTATGGTTGGAGTGCAGTTGAGAGATTTTGAGNTCTGGAAGTATAACTTTGCAGGGCTTCAAAAAAGTTGGAAGTAATTATGGTTGGAGTGCAGTTGAGAGATTTTGAGGTACCGCAGCACGAAATGAAGAAACGTCAGACTGCTAAGTAATGTTATATTCAAGACAGACCCGCATTGCAAATACAATTTAGGAGCTACTGACTGCCTTCAAGAGTTGTGGAGATTAAGAGATTTGGGCGGCTCCTAACAACAAGGTCTTAAGAGCCGATGANTACAATTTAGGAGCTACTGACTGCCTTCAAGAGTTGTGGAGATTAAGAGATTTGGGCGGCTCCTAACAACAAGGTCTTAAGAGCCGATGAGGGTGAAATGAGGTGAGAATATAGCAGAGCCGGAATGCAAGGACGGAGGAAACGGGAGATCCCCGTGAAAATCCACCGAGCAGCGGCAGTGCCTAGTACGGTTCCCACTTGCGGAAATCCGGGAATGACTTGGCTGGAGATTAAACCCGAATGCTTTCAAGAGGAAGGTTTATTTGTTCCCAACAGAGCAGTTGTTTTATACATATTTTCAGTCTCAAACATCCGGTGGAAAGTTCTTTAAATTTGTATTGGAAATGAAAGTCTTACATTTGGGATGTACATGCCATGGCAACAGCAGTAATTTTGAAATATTTCCGTACAGTATTAAAAGCAATGTAATGTATAGCTGAAGACCAGGCACAAAGCATAACATAAGAGAAGTAAACGACATTGTAAATAATCTTCAAGAGATAAAAATTGTTTTAGTATTGTATTTTTTAATGATATTTTGCAAAATATTCATAGAGTAAGGTATACAAAATGAGAGTGGAAACCTACAAACATCTGCATGAATCATTAGCTAACCGACTGTGCATTTCAGGAGGTGAATTTGAAAGATATGAAGCAGCTACAAAGAAATTGTTACCGGATGCTGACTATGGGGCAGCTCAAACTCGCAAATGTGTTGGAAAGAAAGTATCCAACGCTGGAGATGCATCAGATGTATATCTGAATTCCAGAGGTAAACTTCGTGTCACCACCTTTTTTACAATTGCTGACAAACTTGAAAATGAGATGAGAAGAAGAGGGAAGATGTGTAAAGAAATAACAGATATTTCATTTTCTAGGTAATTGTCGCATACTAGTACTTCATTATTTAATGAAATTGAAGATATTCTAAGTGTTGTCAACAACTGATTAATGCTTACCCAGAGGACTTAAACACTCATTTTTCATATGAACTTACGCAGTTTCACGTATATGTGCGTCACAAATCCAGCGTAGGAAATAATTTAAAAACAAGATTCACTTATTCTGAGCTTTATAAAAAGTTGCAGAAGACAATATTACGTACGCCTTTCCAAATTCAGACATTTGCTTTCTTTTGTTTTGACATTAACGATCAAAATTGCTCTGCTGAGAGTTCATTTTCTCAGATGAAGTATATTACATATTTCTGCAGAACAACTACGCAACAAGACAGGTTGAATGCAGGCATGTTATGTAAAATTAATGTTTAGGAACTTATAAAAGACTTTTAAAATATTAAAAAAAAATTAACTCTTTTCAAATATAAATGGAGCGGAAGGATACAACAATAAACATTGTTGTTCTACCTTACTATAATTTTTGTTGTTTTTAAAAAATACAGATTTAATTTATCTTGGATTACTGTTTATATTTTTTATTATTTATATAAGGCATCAAAATATTTTAAGTACTTAGGACATGTAAAAGTCTTAATCCAACACTGCATACTCCATACTTGTACTAGGTACGTACTCTACGTGGTATATTTTATTATAATTAATTTGAATCAATTCCATAACATACACAATTTTCCGTGCATCATTTTACATAGTCAAACATATTGCTTCTAACATCCAAACGTGGTTTATGAAAGTGTGTGACGCTCTGTCGGGCAACAGTTTTCGATATTTAGGTAACGAATATATTATCAAGAAAGAAAAATCTCCCAGTTTAGTTGCCAAAGTTTTTCCTTTAATTTTAAATATATTCTGTTATCAGGGGCAGCGGAATGTGTTCGTCATTACGAGGTCAAAGGTCGAGACAAAAAATACATGTATTCTTAATTAAAATTATTACTAGCAAGTGCCACAATATCGCAGAAAAATTCTTGCTTACGTATTGAGGCTTACTCGAAACTTACAAAATACATTTATACTTTTTTTTTTATTTTAACGTCATAACTGATATAATTGATAAATAAATATTGTATTATACAAATTCTATAAATATTGCACCATGCTACTGCCGTCTTTACGTACGGTATTAATTTAACAACCAAAGTTGTAATTTTAGTGCGGATTTATTATTTCTTCTGAGAAACTTCCACTTACGGCAGGTTATTGGATAACATCGCCACTCTAATCTACTGGTTTCGCCACCAATGACTGTTATCAATGATATGCCGATTTGTCGACGAGGTAACCAAAATTTATAGAAAATGATGGTCGAAGGTCCGTTAAAATTTACAATATTGAAGTAAGTATTACGTACATGGTCTATTTACGTTTACAATAATTGTTACAATGAACGAAATCTTACAGAAATACGTATTGTAAGATACTGGTCGTTTTCATTTAAGTAAGTTAAGAACTGCATTTACTTGTGATCTACTTCAGTACGCTTTATGCCTAATTGAAATAATGATGTCGGTTTTAAACAAAAACCCGAAACAAGGATTTGGAAATACCTCAACACGATGTTACGCAGATCCTGGCATTACGTCGTGGATAACTGGAATAGACATATTACTCATTAGAAAATTTAAAGTTGTATAAGAAGTTATTTCCTATGGACACGGACATAAAATAGAAAAATACATATTTGAACATTTTGCAGACAAAACGGTAAAACTGTACGTAGAATTATTTGTATGGCAACATGACACCGACAATACATAAAGTACTAATGCATGAGGTAATTATAAGTAAACACTTTTCATTTCCTATTGGCCAACTTTCAAAGAACCAGCTGAAGCTTGCAATTTTCGAGGCTTAATAAATAAATATTTTTCTCAAGGATGTAGACAAATGTTTTCGCGAAAATTAGCTCGTAAACAGTATGCCAGGGTTTGGATAGATTACCACTAACTTCAGATCATCTCTTGAGCTGGTCAAGAAATATGGCAAGAAATTTGAAGAAGCCGTTTTCTAAATAAACATTACAGTTTTCTGCTTCATGAAACATCAAAATTTGTGCGGAGATATAAAGAATACGAAAAAGGAGAAAGAGGAGGAGAAGAGGAAGAAGATGAAGAAGGGCAGGCTTCACAGATAAAGAAACAAAATAAAATTAATTGTAATTTTTAATGTGAAGATGTTAAAGATATTGTAATAAAATAGGGTTTTTATGATATCATTACTTTTGTATTTAACGCCTTATTTTGTGTAAAGAATTCTAAACAGTAAAATTGCTATATTTATTTCAGTTGTTTGTATCTCCTTTTCTGTATGAGCAGAATTTTAGGTTATACTAGTGTTAGTAAAATCTTTAAAAAAATATGTGGTACAACCAATTGCAAAAAAAGACATTAAATCGTAACTATAAATATAGTTTTACTTTTTACTTATTTTAACAACCATTAAATAACAAGTAATTATGACATGACTTCATATAAATACAGTAACGGTTTAAAAATATTTTTGGTGAGGTTTCAAACTGTTATACTCCTGGATGCGCCATTTCGTCTCCGAGAACTTAAATACCATGTTCTTTGGGCGGAGAGAAGACTGCATGGGATGAGCTAGCCACTGTGGCCTTTACCGCCAAATTAAATTTGCGCGTTACTTACATGAAAAAAACATGCCACTAGCATAGCCATTAAATCTATTTCCGTAATTAGTAGATATACGTCCCTTCTTACGCGGTCTCTGTGACGTAGCTGGTCAAACGGCGTTTACGATTCCCATACTTGATAAGGAGTGGGTGTAGTATTAAGGAAGTTGGATAGCAAAACGTTAGTTATTTCATATTAGTGCTGTACCTGGTCAACTTTGAGCCATTACGTGTAATGTCTTTGCAAGCGGAATAAACAAACTATGTTCCATNGAAAACGCAAGCAATAAAAACCACGAACTTGCAAAAATTAAATGACCTACACACAAAATGATTGCTATTAACTACTTGTATTAATTTATATAACGATGCAGAGATACAACTCAGGCCCTGTTACATATCTGAAATATTCTTGAGTGAAAGTAAATTTTTTCGGATCTTTTGATGGGTCATTTTGGCTGTAATTGTGTTCAATAAGTTTAAGAAATAGTTTCGTACAACAAAATTAAATTTTGCCTTTCAGCTCATCTTTTTGCATATTTTTATGACCGCTTTGGTTTATTTGAACTTTCTAAATAAATAAATTATTGTGATTTATGTGTGATGCGCAAAGCTTTCAGATTAAAAGTTGTTACTATTTTCTGGAATAACGTAGGTTGAATAGTCATTAAATTTCGTTTCACATGTTAAAATATAGTGGAATGGAGATATTTGGGCTACTGTTTACATCGAGATCTTGACAGCAGATGAGGATGAAGCGAGGTGAGTATGGAGCAGCACCGGAATGAGAGGGCGGAGGAAACGTTAGATCCCCTAGAAAACCCGCCGACCATCGGCATCGCCCAGCACTATTCGCACATGCAAAAATTCGGGAGCTGCCCCGCCGGGTATAAAGCCCGGTTCACCCAGGTAGGAGGCGAGTAGTCTGACCACTACACCACCTCGGCCCCTCTGACATGAGACGGCACCAAGCCAGACTCCACAGTCCTGTACACACTCGAGCAGAAGTCACTTGTTCATTGGCTGCCGCCACAGTCAGCCCTGTTTAAACCGGGGAGTGAATATGGGGTAGAGTGATCACGATAGCTACGGAAAACCAGTCTTAATAGTCCCAACATTAAACTTCTTTCCTGCCAATACAACTACCATAAAATACGTGAACAGGATATGAGATTAGAACACTGTTTAGTAAACAAGAGCTTTTAAATGTTCGTTCACTTCCACTAACCAATTTTTGTTGGAAATAGGTAAAATTGTAATTGTTAAAAGCGTTTTATTAATATAGAAGTGCCTGTCTTGTAAAAATTGCGATACCAACAAGCACGTTCACCACTGCTGACCTTGAGACATTAACACTTGTGTAAGTGTGCGTAGGTCAATGTTGGGTACATACGTAGAAGAAGAAAAATCCGTCTACCTCATATGGTTTAACCCGGTCTCGCGTTGTGAAGCACCAACGGCCATACTGCGGTGGTCTTGTGATCGTCGTGGTTCAACGGCGTGGGGCGCGGTCGGTACTTGACTGGGTGACCGCCACAGACCACCATGCTCTGCTGCCGTACAAACCCCTGCAGGCAGCCGTAAAGACGTACAATCTCTCAGGCATGCAGGTGAGGCCCTCGGACAAGAAAATCCGTGTAACTTCTCCTGCAGCGTTAACGTTACTTTGTTTGTAAGATGTACGTGAATGGACATTTATCGTATCTAATGTGTTAAAGAACTGACCCCCATCACACGCCAGTTGATCCTAGCAGCGTACATATATTTTAATTTTTGTATATTAATTTAATTTAAAAATTTATAATTTATTTCATATTAATTTTTTGATATATATTAACTTGAATATATCAGACATTTCTATAATATGAATGAAGCATAATTAGGGCCACTTGTTTTTCGTGAAAAGATTTAGGAACATGCTAGACTTAAACTTGTTACGTGCATACTTGCAAATTTCCTTTCACTATTGGCTGCGTGTCTGTGTGAGAAATCATTTTCCTCTCAACTGGACCAATTAGAATAAAGTTACCCTGACACTAAATGTCCGTGATTGGATGGCAGACACTTAAGCCTCGTGCTGGTTATAATCGTCTAACCGCAATACTAGCCCTGAACTAGCGGGTTTTGGAGTACAACTAGTCGTGGGATGTTTTTGCGAAAGACAAATGGAGAAAATGTTACTTTTAACTGCTGGAAGTAGTCTATATGTCTCGTGGCCTGGACTAACCTCGCGGCTGGTCTTGACATATAGAAACAGTGCGTTAATTAAGAGTAATTTAAAAAAACTTAGAGTAATTATACACTGCATTGTTTCGTCCGGTGAAGGTTAATTACGCTTTCCTTCATGGACAGAGCCAGCACTCGAGTGGAATACATACGGCGTTATTCCGTGCTGCGAAGGCGCTGGGCCACACATCCACGTGCATGAAGAGTGCGTGGCACGTGAAATACGCGTGACGTCACGCTTACAGACTAAAGATGAGGTAGACCGATCTCGCTGGCTGCGCACAACCAATCTCCGTTTCCCAACGTTGAACTGCCTTTCTGCCAACACGACGTCTAGCGAAAACGGCATGGCTTGAATTTTAGGTTAGAAAACTGATTTGTAAACAAGTGCTTAGGGGTGTTTTTATACTTACTCTAACCAATTTGTGATGCTGTTTGATTGAATTCAAAATGGTAAAATTATTTTATTACTGTAATAGTGCTTGTCATTTAAAAATTAAGATACAAACAAACACGTTCATGACTGTTGACCATGTGACTTTAACAATTGTGTATGTTTGGGGTAGATCAATGTTGGGTACATGCGCAGAAGACGAATAAGCGGTCAACCTCGTCTTTAGTCTATGGTAACATTAAGCAAGGGTTCGTGTTTCGTTCGCGTATCCATTTGTATAAGATTTGCAATTAGCTCAAAGACTAGGTTACATGATAAAGTGAAGATTTGCGTCTTGATGTGCTACGCTTGTTTACGATATGAATCTTTTCTAAAAAAACCTTGCTTAAGTTCTTCTCCTCCGCCTCAAACAAACGAAGCTCTATTAAGTCTAGAATATTATACCAAAAGAAACAAGGCACCACATTCGTGCGCACTCAGTATAATAAAATTTTGCATAAGAACTATTTCTTAGTCGGTATTACCAACACACCTATTTTCTCCCAGATTTTGTAATCATATTAATTATAAATGAAATATTAGAATTTATAGATATAACGAAAGTAAAATATCAATTTCACCGCAAAGAAGGTAGTTTTATGTTAGCACAAGTAATGCTTGTAAACACGGCATCGTGTACAGTACACATGTTTGACATTTTTCTTTCCTCTTTCGCTGGCACGCGTGTATGAAGCTACTATATCATTCTATTGGACGAATGAGTACTCTTATACTTTAAAGCAAAACGTTTGTGACTGACCTGCAAAAAAATTGCCGAGTCAAATATTTCCAATCATAAAAGGAGAAAGTAGCGAGTGTTATTGAAATCATGTTGGTTCAAAACTTTTTCGCAATTTTTCAGTGTCTGAAAACATTAATTTTTATTTTCCGAGAGCAGCATATTTAGTTCTTTCAGGCCCTTTGTCCACAACAGTAAAGAGTTCGCACAAGAACAATATTTATGACTGAACCATACACAAGAACAGTTGTTATCCAATACCGCCAGAGCGATTCCCATGGTTTATCTTATAGTCGCGAACCGGTCCGGCTTTGCCCGGTAACAATTTCGTTTTTACAGCGATGCTTTCAAATACAAAAATGGTTACTGTGGGTGATCCTCAAAAGATAAACATATGCTATTGCGGACTTTTCTGTAGACCTTTTTGATAGATACATTTCTGTAGCATATTAATTTGATGTATCTCTTATGGTTTAGTCCGCGCAAGCCATGTAAGCGCCCTAAAATCGTTTTTTTACGACTTGATTACAAACGGTACGATATTCCTCTACTATTCTTAAATTAAATATAAAGCATTTATACACTATAACCTTTCTTAAGAAATTCTCTAAATGATGTTGAAAACCGCATCAAAATCCATCAAGTAGTTTAGAAGTACTAAGCGAATACTCAGACAGTCGCGGATAAGCGACTTTCTTTTAAACTATTTAGAGATGTGAAATCTGTGGTTTATCTGGGCTGCGAATAGTTAATATTCATAAATTTGTGCACCAAATAACCGTTTCGTTGTTTGGGAGAAATTAACTAGTCGAGTATCAGTAGAAATACTGCTCTGACAGTAATGTTACGTATTTGCAAAACCGGCATTTACTAATCATTAGCACTTCGCACTCTGTACACATTTACCACCATTGAAGACAAACTATAATGATGTCACTTATATCCACCGAGATAGGAGTGACATTTCTACTTTCCCACTTACCACAGTCCTATTGGCTCGTACCACATTGGACAAGCTTAGTATACTGGATATCGTTTATTACTGGCTGACCGTCAGCCAATGGAGCGCCGAGTTGATTGTCTCCCACTCAAATATCCTTTCTTGTGTAACAGGTAACGTAATCTGTATTGTTCACTTCAGTTGTTATAAATAATCATTATTTTTATTCACAATAAATAGTGTTTATGAACTGAAAATTTATATTAAGATCCTGGCAAGCGTTAACGAAACAGCGAAACTACATCCATGCGAATTTAGTTTTCAGTGGCAGAGAAATTTTACGTTTTAATGTAGCTCGAGTTACGCTCTGGCGTAGTGTTGTGTTAAGATTCTCAAACGGTTGATATGTGTAAGTCTAACAGATTTCGGAATAATTATAATATATTGCTAATTTTAACAATAATAAGCCTTACCAATATTTCATTTTACGCAAGGAGGATATCCAGGTATCTAACCCAGGGACACCCAAATTTCATGAAAAGCTTTCCGCGCATGCTATATTTCAATACACTACAGGCATATTAACAGTTTTCTTTTGTTTATTGCCGGCGTGTCTTTGTGAGAAGACCATTTCTTACTTGACTGGCCAATCATAATTAGGTTACTCCGATACTGTATGTCTGTGATTCGTGGGCAGACATGTAAGATGTGTAAAATATTAATAATACTATGACGAAAGTGGTTCTGAGATAATGTGTTATGAAATACAATTGGTCATTAAATATTTCAGCGAAACTCAGATGTCCCTACACTAACCCTTTCAGACGCAGTTTACGATATTATGTTCGTAACGCACAGTAAGGATATTTTTGACCGGTAGTGTACTCTTGGAGGTCCAATGCCCAATCACAGAATAGGTAGGTACACAGAGACGAAATGGTGTGGCTGTTCCTTCGATGTGGGCGTACTCATTCCCTCATTGGCTACGTGAGGTTCTGGGAACGGACCTCACGTCCGATTGTCTACTGCGTGCAGCCAAAGTTTCCCCAGTAGCTAGGTTGCCAGTCGGCGGGTACGTAACCAGGCGATGATTGGCGAATGGCGTTCCAGCATTCGACTGGCCAGTGGCGCCATTTTACTGGCGTCTGAAGCTCGAGTCGGAGTTACAAGCGGCTGTTTCGCCTCTGTTGAGCTGGGAGATTTGGGCGGCTCTTAGCAACGAGGTATTGAGAGCCGATGAGTGTGAAGTGAGGTGAGAATGGAGCAGCGCCGGAATGCAACGGCGGGGGAAGCGGGAGATCTCCGAGAAAACCCGCCGACCAGTGGCATCATCCAGCTCGTTTCACTTTTGTACTTGTTTTCTGTAACCTGATTTTCACACGCACATTCTACGCACTCTTACCATTTTGT
>NQII01005391.1:0-86118 GCA_002778355.1 Clitarchus hookeri
ATACCAACTGTTTTCTTTTGCTTATTAATGGAGTCTCTTTGTGAGAAGATCTTCTCCTACCTAACAGGCCAGTCATAATTAGGTATATACAATAATGTGCGTCTTTGATTCCTGGGCAAACACCTAAAGATGCATAACACGGAAACCATCCAATCACGAAAGTGGATCCGAGCTAAAGTGTTATTAAATACAACTGGTCGTGAAATCTTCTCGCGAAATTCTGGTATTCCTACGTATAGCACATCACCAAGAAGATAGTATCAGTAAAATACAAATTTCTGAAAGATATAAAGGAAATGGGATTTTTTTATAATGTATTTCATCACAGTTTGAACCAAAGTGTCAATAATAGATAGTTACCTCGAATATACCTGAGAAATAGACTTCCAAATTGAATACTTGAGATAGCGGTAAAAAGGAAGAATAATTAGCACTCATTCAAGGTCGTAAACATTGTCTTTGTTGGCGGAATCAAGATTAAGCGTCTGAATTTCCTTCGTGGGATGGTCGCTGAAATCATCCATGCCTGTGATAGTGTTTTGAAACTTATGAATATGGACGCTGCTGATCTGACCTGGCAGATGCAGCGAATACATTCTTTGGGGACGTTAGCAATTTGTCCATTTAGTGTAGGATCTTTTCCAGGGACGTCTTATATACTTACATATAAGTCTATGGTCGTGGTGCCTGAAGTACGTACTTTAAGACATCAAGTAATAGTTATATAAAATTATCTGAAAAATAACTATAGGAACTGATTTTGCTTGTCATACAGCTCAGAGTGGTAGAATGTTTGTTAGGCAATTAGAGTTCAGTAGCATTTTGTCATTATTTTTCTTAGTTTGAAAAAAATGTCATTTTTCGTCTTTGACCGTGGTATTTTAGTGTTTATTCGGTGAATGTAAAGTGTTTATTTTATATAAAATGTTCTGTTTTCATTCGAACTTCAGATACGAAACATGCAGCTGTGAATAACCAAATATCATGGTTTGAGGCACCCAAATAAGAAGAACAAAATAATTTGTTTTCATCAACGAAATATGGAACTGTCGCCATAAAAAAAATTTTCTTTGTTCCGCCAGACGAACTGTTTTTTTCAACTAAACATTTTTTCTCGGTGCGAGCAACAACATTTTAAACGAAACAATTCTTCTGAAAAAGATTCTAACTGGCCTCTCTCGTTNTTTTTTCTCGGTGCGAGCAACAACATTTTAAACGAAACAATTCTTCTGAAAAAGATTCTAACTGGCCTCTCTCGTTCTTTTTACTACCTCTCGTCACAATTGTTCTCACGTGCACACTGGTCCGGTTCTGGAAGTTGACCCAACAACGTATGCACGGGCTTAGGGAGCCAAGAGCCTCGTTAACTACAGCATTCGACGTACAGGCTGTTTATAGCACAGAGTAAGTAAATATACAGAGGTAACACCCCCGCTTAAGCCAGCCGTACTCGCCAGCAAAATGGCGCCACTGGCCTGCAACACGTCAACACGCCACGTCGTCCACTAATCAGCAGCCTGGTAACCTTCTTGCCAACTGGCAGCCCAGCCAATAAGGAATTTTTTCCAGCTCACGCTATCCAATTGGACACTGATTCCGTCCCCAGAACCTTGCGCAACCAATCAGCTAAAAAGGTAGGCCACCACAGAAATAAATTCCTAGCCATTTCACTTCTGCATGATTACCTGTTCTGCGGTTCACCGTGGTTTATGCATTCCTGAAGTAGCTGTTAGATATTTACTTCCCTGCTGTTGCCGTGAACAGTCTCGCTACGTTCATCTGCTGATCACATGAATATGTTAAATTATGAGGAATGTAATTATATTAAAATTTTTCCAAATTATTACAGTTGTGTACAGGAAAAAAAATTAAAATTCAGATTCAGTGTCGAAAAAATTATTTATTGCAATTTTGAAAAGAAGTTGAGACAATTAACGTGTTACTTAACATAGCTGCCAAATTGTTTGGGAGAAAAGAAGCCAGGTCGTTCGTTGAATATCTGCATATATGGGCGGGAACATTTTTTAAAGCTGATTTTGAAAGTGTTTAATTCACCGCTATCAAGTTATAGCTAACCGAACGAATTAAAATCGTATCTAACCTACGTTTTGTGTAAACGACAGTTATTTCGTGTTAAAATAGGTTCCGGGTGAACTATGGGCGTCAAACGTCAGTAGTAAGACGTGATTTTCCACTTAGTCATTTGTGGTACTCCGTGTTAATTACTACCGCATTGTCTCGGAACTTACATCAGATAAAATATTGTTAATGACACTAAAAATGATAAATGTTATTTTATTTATTTCAAAAAGTACTCCACAAACAAAATAACATTTAGAACTATGTTACTGCGTAAACAAACAGCTGATGTTCTACAAAACAATAAATATATTATTTGTGGGTATATGGTACATTTAAATATACTGGATTATATTTCCACTATATATAATGTATATTGAACTCGATATCATTTACATAAGGTAAAATTCATTTGTTCCATAGGTTCTGCAATAAATGTTATCTAAATCCCGATGTTCCTAATTTGCCCAAAAATTATAGTATAATGATGAAATGAACAGTTTGTTTTCAGTAATATTTAAACAAATACTCGTGGCAAATTCGTGTATCGATATTATGCTAAATTTTCTGTGAGTTACTGTCCACGTCTAAAAAAAATACAAAATTATTTCAGAGAAATTTCTTGGTGAATATTGAAGCAGGAAGTTGTGTCGGATATGAATATACAGTATCTCAATTCTGGAAGAAAGTTAATTTTCATTTTTTGGCACAACGCAAATTGCGTTACATATGTAATTTTGTAAGATGATTACGCACAAACTAGGAATTTGAGAAATTCTTTTATTTTAATGAGGGATGTATCACTTGTGTCAGAAATATCGACCAAATTTCCACACGTATACAACGAGACTAAAGTAACACAGCTGCCTTATTTGTTCACTTATTGGCGACACTTTGGCAAACAGCGAAATGCTAGCTTCAAGGGTGAACCACTGAGCAATGTTAAGTGTAAGACACGTATTGCGTCCTCTCCAGTCGCGCATTACAAATCTTCGTTCCGAGTTGGCGAAGAAAGTGTATTGATGCCACTGGCAAGAAACAGTATTCAGCCAAGTGTCGATAAACACATGGTTCGGAGCCCACTTAACCTGACGTTCCCGTCGTCTTTCTGTGCAGGACCGCGAGGGGTGTAAACGTTTTATTTCTTCGCCGTTACTTCTTCCAGCAGCAAGCACCAAAACTAGAAGTTACTGATGTACCAATGAGCCTACTTTCCTCAACACAGGTTCAATTGATTTATAAATGATTTCTGTCTTAAAAGCTGAGTTTGTAGGCAGGACTTGTCGTCTCGTTGAAAGCAATTTCATTAGAGACGAAACCATAAACATGTGCAACAGTCTTGAGACAATTACAAATACACACGTGCCTTACCTCATATCATAAGCTAGTGTCCAATCAACTGCATTACGGAGGTTGGATTCGAGCCNACAAATACACACGTGCCTTACCTCATATCATAAGCTAGTGTCCAATCAACTGCATTACGGAGGTTGGATTCGAGCCTCGACTTCGAATATAATATTTCTAATGATTCAAATGATAGGGTTTACTAGCCTAAAAAATTTACAGGTCTGTCATTTTAAAAATAAGTAGCTGAGCCATGTAAAACACATAAGTCTATATGGTCTACCATAGCACTACTTGTGTAAAGAATTTGGTGAAAATCGGTTGATTGGTCCCCGAGATATGGCATAAAANCTACCATAGCACTACTTGTGTAAAGAATTTGGTGAAAATCGGTTGATTGGTCCCCGAGATATGGCATAAAATACCCATATTATTCATGTTACAATCTTCATAAATGAAAGACAAAAAAGTTATGTATTAGTACATTCGATGATTGTATACTGTCGGTATAAAAAAAATCACGAGTCACGAGGCTGACCAAAGATTCAAAGGACACACTCATGGACGAAATCATGGAACAGTGGCAGCACAGATGGGATTCATCGGAGAAGGGCCGGTATACCTACGAGTTGATCCCTAGTATAACAACAAGAATGGACTGCAAATGGATCTCCATGAATCACTACAGTACGCAACTGTATACCGGTCATGGAAATTTCAAAGCGAAACTGTACAGCTTTAGACTCGTGGAATCTCCGCTGTGTGACGTCTGTGGAGTCGATGACTCAGTCCAGCATGTAATAATGGATTGTCTGAAGATAGAAGACATCAGGAGATGGCTGGAAGACGAGATGGAAGAAAAGGGCATTCACTTAGAAATGGAAAATGTACTGACGAACAAAGATCTCAACAAACTGTGGAATAAGTTCGCCACAAGAGTTGGAAAAAGACTAGAGGAGTATGATATTTGGCAAAGAGAACAAATTTCTGATGACCCATAAAGGGGTACTCAGGTAAAGGCTTCATAAAAAGTAAGTCGGAGTACTTCTGATTGGCGAGGAGGACAGGTTTTAAGAGAAAACCGGTAGAAAAACCGAGTTACGGCAACAAGAAATGTGAATGGCCCGAAGAAAACAAGAGGAGAAAGTGCCGTGCACTGTCTTACTCATCCGAGTACAGTTGCAGTGCGGGAGGATGGAGGGTGTGTTGGCCTTCGGGCCTTAAAACCTGNTTCATAGTTTCATAAATATATAATATTAAGCTGAAATTATTTTATAGCCACCATTCTGAAAATAAGTTTCTGTCTCACTTAAAAATGCATATAGTTAAATGGCCTACCACAATACATCTGCCTCGCCAAATTTGGTTAGAATAAGTTTATTTCCCGAAATATGACATAAAAATTATTGTTATTGTGGGGCTAACATACAAACTTGCAGAGGAATGAGGCTCTGTATAAACAATTTTGATGGTTGTAATTGATGATTCTAGCATGTAAAGTTAAACTGGAATTTATTTCGTTAGTAAAATATACTGAGCTAAAATATTTATATAGCAACCATTTCGAAATATGTGCCTGGCTTATTTAAAAAAGCAGTTTATACCACATGCTGCAGTGAAAATTGTATGCCAAATTCGGTAGGAATCTATCAATTGTTTACCAAGATATTACATAAAAATTAATTTATTTATGTAGCGCTATCTCACAAAATGGCTCACAAAAGTGTTTTCTGCGTATACGATGATTGTAATAGTTACTGTCAGCGTATAAAATTTGGCCGAAACTGGTCAAACGGTATGGTTGTTGTACCAAATAAGCCTAAAATATTTGTATGGCCCCAATTTTTAAAATAATTGCCTCGTCAACTTGGATTGAACACATTTACGTGGCCCACAATACTATTACTTGTGTCTCAGATTTAGCGAGAATTGGATGAGTAGTTTTCGAGATATAATGTAAAAGTTTTATTTCATAATGTGGCGCTATCTTCCAAAATAGCAGACCATCAACAATATTCTCATCTGAAATCAAAGCTTTCTCCTCAAGCATACAAAATTATGTTTAAATCGGCTGAATGGTATGGAAGGGGGGAGGGGGATACATCACACACGCAGCACACACATACACACACAGCACACACATACACACAGCACACACATACACACATACACACACAGCACACATACACACACAGCACACACATACACACAGCACACACATACACACACAGCACACACATACACACAGCACACACAGCATACACATACACACACAGCACACACATACATACAGCACACACATACACACATTCACACACAGCATACACATACACACATACACACACAGCACACACATCCACACACAGCACACACATACACACAGCACACACATACACACAGACACAGAGATGAAAGTAATCTTATGAGCCTTTCTTTCCTTCGTAAAGTAGGCTAAAAAGGAAGAGGTCTAGGAAGGCTTTAGCATTCCTTCCCTTATGACGTAATATATTGTGTCTATTAGTAAAATGATGGCATCAAATACAGGCTGTTCAGAAACTCACCCGAAATATTTCGCGAGGAGATTCCTTGTTTGTGGAAAATGAGGTAGACATTTGTAATACAACTTATAGTCGAGCTCGATTCTTGAGGTAGATATATGCTCGTGGAAATCGAGTTTAGAAGTTGAATTTTCGCAAAATATCAGAAACGACATGGAATTAAAGTACGATTCTTTAAAGAATGTTTCGCGTTATCGAGGTTTGGAACTTATAAGAAAAACCCGTGTTCAGACGTCCCACCTTCGTAAAAATAGGTGTGCCCACCCTCTAATTGCGTACAATTTTTTTATCTTCAAGTTCTATGGAATTTTTGTTCTGTTTTATTGAACAGTACGTCCCAAAAAAGGTCCTCTTGTCGCACATGCCTGGATCCACCGTCTCCTTTTAAAAGGCTCACAAAGTTTTCACCTGTGATGATACAATGTCTGGAATGTAGGTAATAATACATTCACGCAGATGTAAACATATCGTAAGCAACTGATATCGGGCCGCCTAAACTTAAGTGGACTTAAATGGGAAATGTACATGCGTGATACAATCGTGTACTGGGCTTATTAATTAACGAGTTTTGTAGATATCACCATGTTTAAACATAATGAAGTACCAAAAATTGCATTGAAAATTATGATGGTCAGTGAAACTGTTTCCCTTATGCCCTGGGTCAACTGCGACTGACATCCAATGACGAGAGGCCACGCGGTGATGGTATTTCTGCTGGTACAAATTACGTGCTAGACCACTGAAGCCTGTCGCCCGGTACATAAAATGCTTGTTGGTTAATTCCTCCCACGCAAACCTCGACATACTGTCTACAGAGCAGGCCTACACACATGCCAGCCCAGCACACACCGTCTATCTCGTTTCCCTTGCGCTTTTGACGATAGTCGGCCAAACATCAGTTGCTTACTGTGTGTGTATATCCACGTGAAGGAAGTATTTCCTACATGCCAGGCGTTGCAACATCGCAGCTGAACACATTGCGAGTCATTTCAAAGGAAAGTGTGGGTCCTAGGCATTTGCAACGAAAGGACCTTTATTTTTGTTGAGTAGGACAGCACAAAAATGCCATAGAACTAGAAATGTAAAAAAATTGTACGCAATTAGAGGGTGGCTACCCCCATTATTATTTTTATGTAGGTGGAATGTCTTAACTCCGGTTTTTTATAGGTTGAAGAACTCGATAACACGAAACATTTTCCAGAGCACCGTAGTTTATCTATCCACCGATTCTGATATTTTGCGAAAATTAAATTTCTAAACTCGATTTTCAAGGGTATATATCTCCGTAAGGGATTGAGCTAGGCTATTTGCAAATGTCTATCTCATTTTTCACAAGGAATCTCCTTGCGAAATATTTCGGGTGAGTTTCCGAACAGCCTTTATATGGCCTGTGTCAGNCTCATTTTTCACAAGGAATCTCCTTGCGAAATATTTCGGGTGAGTTTCCGAACAGCCTTTATATGGCCTGTGTCAGTATTAATGCTCTGTAACTAGAGACCTGAAAAATTCGCGGATTCGTTTTGAGACAAGCTAGAATTCAAAACACGTGTGTTTATATAACTTAAGATATTGGTCCACGCGTATTTTTACACACCTCCTGAAGAACACTGGCCCAATCGTCGCCTTCCACTCTGACAACAGACAACCAATATGCAGTTAATAACGTCGTATTTGTAAATAAGACTGTAGAGTCTAGCCTGCAGGTCATTGAACTCGCAACATTTTTCAGGTCACCATCTATAACAAAACCTTTCCCTTTTTAAATGTAATAAACATGTAATAAAATGTGTGGTAAAGTCACAATAGCGTATATTGCAACCCGAGATCAGCGACCGTTCTTCCACCGAAAAAAAAAAGACTTCGTCTGCCCGTATGTTTTCTGTTTGGTCTCTGCTTGCTACCCGCTTCGCCACAGACTTGGTATAGGAGGTTCACGGTAAACCGAGCACTTCTGAAAGCCGTGTTTAGGTCTACTTTCCTTCTCATCTTGTATCCTTCCGCCATATGTACAATTTACATTGTCGTGGGCGTAACGACTATTCATGCGACAGTCTAGTGAACGTTAAAAAACTGTTAGGGAAATTTAATATGGTAGTAATAAGCCAGTTTGTAATATGTACGAAGCAGGAGAAAACAAACTTGATTTGCAATTAACACATTATATAGTACATTCAGGGTTATTTCCAACTTTTCTGAAGCCCTGCTAATGATCTAAGTATTTCTGCGCCTCATACAAACAAAGCTCAACCAAGTCTAAAAAATTACGTCAAAGGGAAAACTACTTCCTACTAAGTGGTACAATCTCACATATTTTATATCTATTTTATTCTTATTAATTATCAACGAACTGTTATATTTTATAGATAAAACATATGCAAAGATTATATTTTACCAAAAAATCTTTTATATTTACAGAATTACAAAAGCCTTACGATATATGTCATACTAAGTAAACAACAAAACTCGTACAAGGGGTGATTTTTTAAAGGTTTGATTCAAAATGTTTGAAGATACTGCGAATAGACTATACTCGCAATTGAACGTCAAGACTTGGAACAGTTTGACCTAATTCGCTGCCAACTTAACAGGGAGTGTACATGCCAGTGTGCACGGTACCAAACGCGCAGTTAACGGTCAGTAATTTTTTTTTCCAAGGTTTATTTCAAAAGTCCATACTTTACCGTGAGCTGACGGGCGATGTCATATGTCCGTCCCCTGCCCGAGTTTCCCTAGTCGGCCGCGCTGTGGCGCTGGCTTCGCCAGCCGCGCAGGGTGCCAACCTCTCCCTCTCAAACCCCCGCTGTTATTGATCCCGAGAGAGACGGATACTGTCGCGGAGAGAGAGAGACAGTGATAATGGTGGAATGCCAAGGGGAGAAAGGCGTATGGGAGGGTGACGAAGAGGTGGCAATTGATCAAACCGGAGCTGTTGTGAAACATGGCACATACCGCAAGCCGATCGTGGGCCGGCGACCGTTGTATCTGCCTCCTCCGGGGAGTGATGTGGCAGCACTGGTGACGCACATACAATGCCCATTTAATGTCCGGTTACCCCACTGGAGTTCGAAGCTTGATTCTAGATAGCTTTCGTTTATGATCTGGCATCGACGCACAAAACTGTTGCACAGTTCGCGATCAAATCAATGCGAGGCTTGAAATAGAACTGAACGTTATTCGTAACTGCTCGCTTTGGTAGTTCATATGATTAAGAAGTGCTGACTACATACAGTATATTAAGGGACTCCCCAGTTTTCATACGGGTCTGATTGTGCCCAGTAGGTCTATTCTAACTAAAAATATAGTTTGGAATATTTCAATGTAAATCTTTTTTTCCCTTGACAGAAATGAAAGTCAATATTCTGTTGTGAATTCATAAATTTGTGTCATTAAAACGTAAACGTATTCGTTGAAAAGTTCCAAAGTCAACAAAAGTCGTTGTAAGTGGCCCCCAGTTAGCGATATTTATTCGTATGTAAAACATAGTTTTATAATCAAGCGACAATGCTGTTTCTTTTCTGAGCAGATTGCTGTATTAAAACCCTGTGTTCGCCGCTTAAAGTAACGAGGAAACAGGACACACGTGGAGCTTGTTTATGCTGTTTTCTATCGCTGTGGCCATGCTTCCTTACAACTGGCCGTAACCTTGAGCCGTTTAACATTTGTTTGCTATGGGAGGCCTCTTAAGTGCGTGTAGGTACAATAAACATACATATCAACGGGCGCGCAATTATTAAAGCTGGATGTGCTTGTCTTATCAGAGTGGCAACTGAATAGCTATTTATCGAACGTGTATTATAAATACAACAAGTGTTATTTTGAACTTGACCTACAAATTGACGTTTCCAAAAAGTGGGCAGAAAGTTTATAATTAGCGATCCTTAAAAAAAACAATTTTTATGGCAGTGTATAAAGATGATTTAAAAAAACAGATAGCCTATACAGATAATAAACCACTGAAAACACAGTAAATACGGTATGGGTGCAAACAGGCTTAATGAGAAATACTGTGGAACAAACAGAAGAATTCTCCATGACGTCATAAATTACAACTAACAACAATATTTTTTCCGTATCTACTTCAGTAACTTGCGTTTGAAATTTATACCCACTAACTAATCATTAATTTCCTTTGGTTTAACACATTAAAAATGGAAATCCTATGGAACGTATTATTTGTTTTGGACCAAGATCGCTCGTTCTCGGATTGGACGTGTTGTTTGGGCAACCGGTCTTTAGCGTGTATGATGCACGTCCACTGCATTATGAACCGGTCTTTAGCGTGTATGATGCACGTCCACTGCATTATGAACCGGTCTTTAGCGTGTATGATGCACGTCCACTGCATTATGAACCGGTCTTTAGCGTGTATGATGCACGTCCACTGCATTATGAACCGGTCTTTAGCGTGTATGATGCACGTCCACTGCATTATGAACTGGCTCGTCTTCGAGAAAAAAAAATTGCCACAACTAAATTATTATTTTATTAATTTAAATTTATTTATTTTTTACCCAATTAATTACATTTGGCGTAGCGCAGGACACATCGCACGTAGTTTATTTTAACATTTATAAATAGTTTAAAAGTTTCGAGAAGCGAATGAACACTTTACAATACATATAATGAACAGTTTACAGTTTGGCTATTCAGTAGTCATAACATGCATGTTATTTTATTTTATTTAATGTGAGGAGCATATACTGAATCATAATTAGGAAAAGATTAGGAAAACATCTGAAAACCCATACACACATATCCAAGTAACAGAAACTAAAATTAGAGCGAATAAGTAGAGACCTGAAAAATTCGCGAGTTCAGTGACCTGCAGGCAAGACTCTACAGTCTTGTGTACAAATATGCTGATATCAACTGTGAATTGGTTGTCTGCTCTCACAATGGAAGGCCGCGATTTTTTAATTTTGCACGTTTTTAACTCCACATAATTGGCAAAAATTTATAAAACACGCGAGACTACGAAAAAATTTATATAACCACGAACTAGTTTTACTGGCTTTTAAGGCGCATGTAGGGGAAATCAGGCAGTTCGTGTTTCTGCAAAACACCTAAAAAACTTTATAGCCAATGATGTGAGTGTGATGAAAAAAATGTGCAGTTATTTTGGTCTCACTGCATTTGTTGTTTTCAGTGCGGTAGAAGAAGCTATGCAAAGATACAGCGTCTGTGATAAGAATGATGGAAACAAATTTTTACAACTCTTTCGTCTTGCCAAAATTAAATAATGTTTTACCCTGAATAATATATCATTAGGTGCCTGAAGAACTGTGTGTAGTGACACAAAATTATTATTTTTTCAATTTCTTTGTATTTGGATGTAAGGCAAATATTTTGTTGTTCTTATTTACATCACACCTTAATTTTCTTAAGATAACTGGTGTTAATCGTATCTTCAAAATATTTAAGACGCTACCTGCCGCATTTTATTGGTTTAATTATTGACAAGGGTTTGGTTTATTTTGTGAATCGTTTTCTAAGAGAGCACACTTTTTTTTGACATGTAGGTGTCAAGCAAAAATTGTGGACTTTACATTTTAGTTGGAGATAATAATTATAAAATAAAATGTTTGTAACTGAGTATACGTCCTCTGGGTTGACCTTCTCCTGGCTGTCCACGTGTCCCGCGACGCGTTTCAACTTGTTGGCGCTCGCGGGGAGGATAATATGGTGGGGGAGGGGGATCGTGGCAGCGACGTTCTCTACTTACTATATGTGCCACGCGTCATGGTAACTGCGACAATTAGAGTATGCCTCCCTCAAAACACATGTAAATTAAAATGTACCACAAACTACCTGTAACAGAGCGAAATAATTCAGACACATACTCCGGTGAATAAAGGTTCTTCGTGTGTTAGCGTGAGAACACCGTAGTTCAGTAAGGGAGTTTTATAGCTCGTAAGGTTTCCGTTCCTGTCCAGTACTTTGCTGTGAACAAAAAAGGTAAACTTTTCTACGAACGGTTTATTTTATTTTAGTAACCAAATAGAAAACTAACTATTTCTGGGCGAATGCTTCAAGTGAACGAAACCATTTAAAAATGTAATCCACAAATCAGTTATTGACCAGGGATGGATTTTTGTTAAATTAATGGAATTGTTTCCATACGATTACGGAATTCTTGTTACCGTTGCAAATTATGTCTTCTTTAATTTTCGAAATGATCTGGATAATTACTCCCATTATTATGCAGTAGTTTCATGAAATATTTTTAACATTGTCTTTCGCATTAGACTATAATTTATGCTTAACAGGTACTTTCAGCAAAATCATTATTTAATACTAAACTAATTTTGATAGCATGTTTAAAATAAGTTCTCAGGCAGTATGAAAATGTGCCGAAAATTTAATTCAATCGTTTATTTTCCGAAGGAAAAAAAACACGATTTCTTTTCGAAATTAGCACGTGCGGACATATTAATTTTCAAGACAATGTTTTTAAGAGTGTCCCACTCGCTACTTTAACCGATATTTGTAATAACCGTACAACATATTCATTAAACTTAGCGAGAGGAACATCATGTATTACTTGACTATTAAATATGTATTAACACAAACGTATTGCTTTAAGAAAATTTTCAACAAATTTATTAATTGAAACCGAATTACTGGCGATATTCAAACCCTTTGTTTCGGAACTTTATTAAAAAACCTAATGCATATGTTTATACTTTTTAATGCCATACATACAGAATCGTACAGTTATATAATGAATTCCCACAGCGCTATTCAACCGGATTGCACATAGTGAAGCAATGGATTTGAAATACTGCTTACAAGTCTTTCATCTACAGAAAAGTCAAGAGCTCTATGCGACAGTGCCGAACAAGAAACAAAAAAAAACAAAGAAGTTACTTACCCGAGGCGAAGGTTTCAGAAAGTATGCAACTGAAGGTATATTGGTACGAAAATACACACACACCCACACACACACACACACACACACACATATATATATATATATATATATATATATATATACACACACAACCGTCCAATAGTTCGGCCCTTTATTCCACAAGTGCATTCAGAAATTCGAGCGGACCTCATAGTGATATTTTAATCTATGTTCGTTTANCAGTATATTAAGGGACTCCCCAGTTTTCATACGGGTCTGATTGTGCCCAGTAGGTCTATTCTAACTAAAAATATAGTTTGGAATATTTCAATGTAAATCTTTTTTTCCCTTGACAGAAATGAAAGTCAATATTCTGTTGTGAATTCATAAATTTGTGTCATTAAAACGTAAACGTATTCGTTGAAAAGTGCCAAAGTCAACAAAAGTCGTTGTGAGTGGCCCCCAGTTAGCGATATTTATTCGTATGTAAAACATAGTTTTATAATGAAGCGACAATGCTGTTTCTTTTCTGAGCAGATTGCTGTATTAAAACCCTGTGTTCGCCGCTTAAAGTAACGAGGAAACAGGACACACGTGGAGCTTGTTTATGCTGTTTTCTATCGCTGTGGCCATGCTTCCTTACAACTGGCCGTAACCTTGAGCCGTTTAACATTTGTTTGCTATGGGAGGCCTCTTAAGTGCGTGTAGGTACAATAAACATACATATCAACGGGCGCGCAATTATTAAAGCTGGATGTGCTTGTCTTATCAGAGTGGCAACTGAATAGCTATTTATCGAACGTGTATTATAAATACAACAAGTGTTATTTTGAACTTGACCTACAAATTGACGTTTCCAAAAAGTGGGCAGAAAGTTTATAATTAGCGATCCTTAAAAAAAACAATTTTTATGGCAGTGTATAAAGATGATTTAAAAAAACAGATAGCCTATACAGATAATAAACAACTGAAAACACAGTAAATACGGTATGGGTGCAAACAGGCTTAATGAGAAATACTGTGGAACAAACAGAAGAATTCTCCATGACGTCATAAATTACAACTAACAACAATATTTTTTCCGTATCTACTTCAGTAACTTGCGTGTTATTTTATTTAATTTAATGTGAGGAGCATATACTGAATCATAATTAGGAAAAGATTAGGAAAACATCTGAAAACCCATACACACATATCCAAGTAACAGAAACTAAAATTAGAGCGAATAAGTAGAGACCTGAAAAATTCGCGAGTTCAGTGACCTGCAGGCAAGACTCTACAGTCTTGTGTACAAATATGCTGATATCAACTGTGAATTGGTTGTCTGCTCTCATAATGGAAGGCCACGATTTTTTAATTTTGCACGTTTTTAACTCCACATAATTGGCAAAAATTTATAAAACACGCGAGACTACGAAAAATTTTATATAACCACGAACTAGTTTTACTGGCTTTTAAGGTGCATGTAGGGGAAATCAGGCATTTCGTATTTCTGCAAAACACTTAACAAACTTTATAGCCAATGATGTGGGTGTGATGAAAAAAATGTGCAGTTATTTTGGTCTCACTGCATTTGTTGTTTTCAGTGCGGTAGAAGAAGCTATGCAAAGATACAGCGTCTGTGATAAGAATCATAGAAACAAATTTTTACAACTCTTTCGTCTTGCCAAAATTATATAATGTTTTACCCTGAATAATGTATCATTAGGTGCCTGAAGAACTGTGTGTAGTGACACAAAATTATTATTTTTTCAATTTCTTTGTATTTGGATGTAAGGCAAATATTTTGTTGTTCTTATTTACATCACACCTTAATTTTCTTAAGATAACTGGTGTTAATCGTATCTTCAAAATATTTAAGACGCTACCTGCCGCATTTTATTGGTTTAATTATTGACAAGGGTTTGGCTTATTTTGTGAATCGTTTTCTAAGAGAGCACACTTTTTTTTGACATGTAGGTGTCAAGCAAAAATTGTGGACTTTACATTTTAGTTGGAGATAATAATTATAAAATAAAATGTTTGTAACTGAGTATACGTCCTCTGGGTTGACCTTCTCCTGGCTGTCCACGTGTCCCGCGACGCGTTTCAACTTGTTGGCGCTCGCGGGGAGGATAATATGTTGGGGGAGGGGGATCGTGGCAGCGACGTTCTCTACTTACTATATGTGCCACGCGTCATGGTAACTGCGACAATTAGAGTATGCCTCCCTCAAAACACATGTAAATTAAAATGTACCACAAACTACCTGTAACAGAGCGAAATAATTCAGACACATACTCCGGTGAATAAAGGTTCTTCGTGTGTTAGCGTGAGAACACCGTAGTTCAGTAAGGGAGTTTTATAGCTCGTAAGGTTTCCGTTCCTGTCCAGTACTTTGCTGTGAACAAAAAAGGTAAACTTTTCTACGAACGGTTANTATAGCTCGTAAGGTTTCCGTTCCTGTCCAGTACTTTGCTGTGAACAAAAAAGGTAAACTTTTCTACGAACGGTTAATTTTATTTTAGTAACCAAATAGAAAACTAACTATTTCTGGGCGAATGCTTCAAGTGAACGAAACCATCTAAAAATTTAATCCACAAATCAGTTATTGATCAGGGATGGATTTTTGTTAAGTTAATGCANGATCAGGGATGGATTTTTGTTAAGTTAATGCAATTGTTTCCATACGATTACGGAATTCTTGTTACCGTTGCAAATTATGTCTTCTTTAATTTTCGAAATGATCTGGATAATTACTCCCATTATTATGCAGTAGTTTCATGAAATATTTTTAACATTGTCTTTCGCATTAGACTATAATTTATGCTTAACAGGTACTTTCAGCAAAATCATTATTTAATACTAAACTAATTTTGATAGCATGTTTAAAATAAGTTCTCAGGCAGTATGAAAATGCGCCGAAAATTTAATTCAATCATTTATTTTCCGAAGGAAAAAAAACACGATTTCTTTTCGAAATTAGCACGTGCGTACATATTAATTTTCAAGACAATGTTTTTAAGAGTGTCCCACTCGCTACTTTAACCGATATTTGTAATAACCGTACAACATATTCATTAAACTTAGCGAGAGGAACATCATGTATTACTTGACTATTAAATATGTATTAACACAAACGTATTGCTTTAAGAAAATTTTCAACAAATTTATTAATTGAAACCGAATTACTGGCGATATTCAAACCCTTTGTTTCGGAACTTTATTAAAAAAACCTAATGCATATGTTTATAGAAAAATTACGGTATGTATGTCTTAGCATGTCAATATATTACTTAACCCACAGCGCTATTCAACCGGATTGTACATAGTGAAGCAATGGATTTGAAATACTGCTTACATGTCTTTCATCTACAGAAAAGTCAAGAGCTCTATGCGACAGTACCGAACAAGAAACAAAAAAAAACAAAGAAGTTACTTACCCGAGGCGAAGGTTTCAGAAAGTATGCAACTGAAGGTATATTGGTACGAAAATACACAAACACCCACACACACACATATATATATACACACACAACCGTCCAATAATTCGGCCCTTTATTCCACAAGTGCATTCAGAAATTCGAGCGGACCTCATAGTGATATTTTAATCTATGTTCGTTTATTATTGCTATGTAAGACTTTGAACGAATTTTCAGTTTTAAATGTTTCCAGTGCATAAAATATATATAATTAAAAGTTTGAAATCATGGTGTAAATGATGGTTTTCAATCATGTCTTGTTGCTCGTTTTTTACGCCCTTAAGATTATAGTTTCTTATTTTCAGCTAGAAAAACATTTGATTGTCACTATCGTACCTATCAAAAATAGCAGCACAAAAGTTCATGACTACGTAATTTTACAAATACTTGCCATTTGAATGCGAATTTGCTAAACGTCGTGTTAGATACGGAGTTTTATGTGTACTCCCTCAAATGCAGTGACATTTTTGTAATGTTAATGACAGCTGGAAATGTTTTCCATGTAAAACTTCCGTTAGAGATTGGTCTAGGTTTACCACGGCGCATCGAGTTAACAGTATAGGTGAGGCGTTAAATTGTAAGACTGTAAACTAAAATGTTTTTTTATTTTCTTCTTCGGTGTGGTGGATAAATTGCATAGTTGAATAGAAAGTAAGATCCTATATTAAAATTCTGAAGTCAAGTGTTTTTTATCTTGGATGTCTACACAGTGGGGTCACCTGGGCTGATGCGTACTCCACCTTGGTGTATTAGTCGTTCATCCACGATCTTACACACGCCTGCGTAGAAAGGTCTCCTCGCTCTAACAAAGCTTAACTAACTCTGAAAAACTACACCAAAGGGACAGCACGCCACATTCGTGTGCATTCAGTGTAATAATATGTGCATGAGAACTATTTATCACTAGACATTACCAAAACACAAGTATTTTCTCTTTGTATTTTATTCATATTAATTAGAAATTAAATATTATAATTTATAGATAAAATAGAAGTAAAGGTTTCATCCAAAAAACAGATACTTTTATGTTTTACAGAAGTATAAAACGTTTGTGATACAGGACATGTTAGGCATACAAAATAATAATAATGGTGCATCCAGGGCAAGGCAACGCCCTCCGAGTGACTGTCTTACCAGTTGGGACCCGTAGGTGACCATCATCCCCGAGCATGACAGAAATGAGACCCTAGAATGGAGCGGCGCTGGAATGCAGGGGCGGGGGAAACGGGAGTACCCCGAGAAAACCCGCCAGCAAGCGGCATCGTCCATCACGATTCCCACATGCGAAAATCCGGGAGTGAACCCGCCGGATCGCCGTGGTGGGAGACGAGCACCCTGGCCACTACGCCACCGCTGCCCCTTAGGCATACAGACATGCCATAGGTGGGATGATTTTTCAAATGTTTGACTCAAAAAGTGTGAAGATGCTGTGAATAGACTAAAAAACATCGGCAGTGTAACTGCGAAACATGCGCCGGTGAGGAGGCGACTACAGAAAAGAAAGTATTGTTTTTGCCTACTTGCAGGCGTTTCACGTACCAAAACGCTCAGTAGATTAGGCCTTGTTGCAAGTTTGTATGTTTTTCCGTTATACACTGAAGAGCCAAAAAACTGGTATAGGCATGCGTATGCAAATAACAGACGTATGGAACTAATCAGAGTAACGCGATGAGGTCGGCAGCTAGATCGGTTACTGCTGCTACAATAGTAGGTTATCAAGATTTAATTGAGTTTGAACGTGGTGTTATAGTCGGCGCACGAGAGATGGTATATCATCTCCGAGGTAGCCATAACATTTGGATGTTCGCGTACGACCATTTCATGAGTGTACCGTGAATATCGGGAATCCGGTAAAACATCACCTCTTCGACATCGCTGTGGCCGGAAAAAGATCGCGAAAGAACGGGACAAACGACGACTGATGAGAATCATTAAACGTGACACACGTGCAACCCTTTCTCAAATTAGCGCAGATTGTATTTGTGGACTGCCCTGCAGGATTCATGGTGTGAATTGCCTCCTGCATACCTTCAGACATTTGTCGAGTCCATGCCACGTCGTCTTGTAGCACTTCTGCGTTCTCGGGAGGCCCTACACGGTATTAGGCAGGTGTACCAGTTTTTTTTGGCTCTTCAGTGGATAATCTAATACAAGTTGTAAAAACACGTCAGATTATCGTTTTGAGTTTTGAGAAAAAAAAACACCACTACTATCATACATCTTACATAATAAATTACCTACCAGACACACCCGATTTTCACGGAAAAAAATTTATATTTGTATTTCAAAACACTTTTTATCAGACCCACTTACTCGACTGACTTATTTTAACTGCTGCGCGACACTCGTGAGTGGCAGCAAATTCCAGATTTACAATGTTCAAGTAGCCTGATTCTTATTGGCTGGTTAATATAAGAAAACGTCTACTTACAAAGAAACGCTACCAATAACCAAAATTAACGCTGCAGCCATCCACGTCGGATATTGAAATCTAACGTGCATGGAAATATTTTCGCTAAAATAAACTGTTGCGAAAAGTTACACATTGCACTACATTTTGACGGCAAAATACCCAACATGATGCTTTAAAATAAAACAACACTTATCCTCTGTCTGCCTAGCTAAGCTTGCAGACTTTTCGGGAGATACAAAAGGTGGCTCATTTGTAAAACTTCCTGAATCAATTTTGCATTTCACAGGTACAATCAAGAGCATGACAAGAGTATTACGTCGCTTCTATGCGNTTAATCTATGTTCGTTTATTATTGCTATGTAAGACTTTGAACGAATTTTCAGTTTTAAATGTTTCCAGTGCATAAAATATATATAATTAAAAGTTTGAAATCATGGTGTAAATGATGGTTTTCAATCATGTCGTGTTGCTCGTTTTTTACGCCCTTAAGATTATAGTTTCTTATTTTCAGCTAGAAAAACATTTGATTGTCACTATCGTACCTATCAAAAATAGCAGCACAAAAGTTCATGACTACGTAATTTTACAAATACTTGCCATTTGAATGCGAATTTGCTAAACGTCGTGTTAGGTACGGAGTTTTATGTGTACCCCATCAAATGCAGTGACATTTTTGTAATGTTAATGACAGCTGGAAATGTTTTCCATGTAAAACTTCCGTTAGAGATTGGTCTAGGTTTACCACGGCGCATCGAGTTAACAGTCTAGGTGAGGCGTTAAATTGTAAGACTGTAAACTAAATAGTTGAAAAGAAAGTAAAATCCCATATTAAAATTCTGAAGTCATGTGTTTTTCTATCTAGGATGTCTACACAGTGTGGTCACGTGGGCTGATACGTATTCCACCTGGGTGTATTAATCGTTCATCCACGATCTTACACACGTCTGCGTAGAAAGGTGCCTCGTCCGTGGATTGATGGGAGAACATTTCCAACGGCCTTCTTCGAACCTGATTGACACACAAAACGATGGGCGACCAGCGCGTCGATTTCAGACAATCGGTCAGACAATCAGCCTTCCTGAAGTTTTAATTTCAGGATGTTCATTCTCCTCGCGCAAACAAAGCTTGACTAACTCTGAAAAATTACACCAAAGGGACAGCACGACACATTCGTGTGCACTCGGTGTAATAATATGTGCATGGGAACTCTATTTCTCACAAGACATTACCAAAACACAAGTAGGTTCTCTTTGTCTTTTAAACATATTAATTAGAGATGAAACATTATAATTTATAGATAAAATATAAGTAAAGGTTTCGTCCAAAAAACAGATACTTTTATGTTTTACAGAAGCATGAAACGTTTGTGATAAAAGACATGTTAGGGATACAGACATGCCATAGGTGGAATTATTTTTCAAAGGTTTGATTCAAAAAGTATGAAGATGCTGTCAATAGACTAAAAAACATCGGCGGTGTAACTGCGAAACATGCGCCAGTGAGGACACAACGACTGAAGGAAAGAAAGTATTGTTTTTGCCTACTTTCAGGCGTTTCGCGTACAAAAACGCTCAGAAGATACGGCCTTGTTGCAAGCTTTTATGTTTTTCCGTTATACACTGAAGAGCGAAAAAAAAAAACTTATATAAGCGTGCGTATGCAAATAACATGTGTATGGAACCAATCAAAGTAGCGAGATGCTGTCCGCAGCTACATCGGTAACTGCTGCTACAATGACAGGTTATCAAGATTTAGGTGAGTTTGAACGTTTTGATATAGTCGGCGCATGAGAGATGGGACATAGCATCTCTGAGGTAGCGATAATATTTGGATTTTCACGTACGACTATTTCACGAGTGTGCCATGAATATCGGGAATCCGGTAAAACATCACATCTTCGACATCCCTGAGGCCGGAAAAAGATCGCGAAAGAACGGGACAAACGACGACTGACGAGAATCATTAAACGTGACAGACGTGCAACCCTTTCTCAAATTGGCGCAGATTGAATTTATGGACTGCCCTGCAGGATTCATGGTGTGAATTGCCTCCTGCATACCTTCAGACATTAGTCGAGTCCATGCCACGTCGTCTTGCGGCACTTCTGCGTGCTCGGGAGGCCCTACACGGTATTAGGCAGGTGTACCAGTTTTTTTGGCTCTTCAGTGTATAATCTAATACAAGTTGTAAAAACACGTCAGATTATCATTTTGAGTTTTGAGAAAAAAAACACCACTACTATCATACATCTTACATAATAAATTACCTACCAGACACACCCAATTTTCACGGAAAAAGATTTATATTTGTATTTCAAAACACTTTTTATCAGACCCACTTACTCGATTGACTTATTTTAACTGCTGCGCGACACTCGTGAGTGGCAGCAAATTCCAGATTTACAATGTTCAAGTAGCCTGATTCTTATTGGCTGGTTAATATAAGAAAACGTCTACTTACAAAGAGACGCTACCAATAACCAAAATTAATGCTGCAGCCATCCACGTCGGATATTGAAATCTAACGTGCATGGAAATATTTTCGCTAAAATAAACTGTTGCGAAAAGTTACACATTTGCACTACATTTTGACGGCAAAATACCCAACATGATGCTTTAAAATAAAACAACACTTATCCTCTGTCTGCCTAGCTNTGCACTACATTTTGACGGCAAAATACCCAACATGATGCTTTAAAATAAAACAACACTTATCCTCTGTCTGCCTAGCTAAGCTTGCAGACTTTTCGGGAGATACAAAAACTTCCTGAATCAATTTTGCATTTCACAGGTACAATCAAGAGCATGACAAGAGTATTACGTCGCTTCTATGCGNAAAACTTCCTGAATCAATTTTGCATTTCACAGGTACAATCAAGAGCATGACAAGAGTATTACGTCGCTTCTATGCGCAAGAAGGTGAGTTTACGTGCAATATTTCCAGTATGCATCCTGTAAGCATAGGGCTACATGCAAAACTGAAGTATCTTTCATTTGGTGGTCGGATATGTTGTAATGACGCAATATTCGTAATTTTTCGGGACTCGGGTGTAAAATTGAAAGCACACAAACTTCGAAACCTAAGCTTCTTAATATTTTTATCGGGTTAAGGTTTAAAGCTGTGGTGGCTCGTATCCCGTGATAGTCTATCCGGCAGACATGTGCGTTTGTAGGTTATCGGGAGGATGTTTGCCGTGTTACGATTTATCAGGAGTCCGGTTGTGTTTCGTTTCGAACTTTGGTTTTTTGGGGAAGGGTCAGCATTAATTAGATTAGTTCGTTTCTGTGGATCAGGCAACGTCGACAAGTTTTAGTTCCTTCGGCGCAGCTTTAATGCGTCAACAAGTTTTTGTTGGACTAGAGGTTAGTTTCTGTTGACGGCGCAGCAGTCGATAACGTGTTGAGAGCGGGACACGTGCAGTTTTAGATGACGCTGCTGGCAGATGCGGGATGCCGGGCGCTTATCTTAGGAGAAGGGGGCGATAGGCCTGCACATAAATACTAGTGGCGTCTATCGCCTCAAGGAGAAAAAGTAACCACCGTCGAAGAAGACGCATCGGGCGTGAGAAGACGCATCAGGCGTGAAGTATTTCACCCACACCGGCAAGCACCCGCGACCGTTAATTCTTTTCACATCATTTCTTTTCAACTTAACCTAAAGTCTATCAACTTATTTCCGCCGGTGTGGGGGGTCGTTAGGGTGCCAGGAGGGAACGAACATCCCTCCTGACTTCGTAACTTAGTCTTGCGATGCAAGTTTTGAGACATTAGTAAACGGTAAACCACTGTGGCGCTGGTCTGTACTTGTATATTCATCTCTGAACGGTTCGTACTCTGCGTACTAGACATTCGTATGTGAACTGTGTCATTCAAAAGATAAATAATATATATATATATCAAACTAATCTGGAACTTTTTTCTTGCGTAACTAGTGTTCAATAAACAGAGTCTCGTGTTTCTACCCTGAGCAAGCCGTGGCAACGTAAACATTCCGCAATGTAACAAGTGCCGAACGTTAACAAGATGGCGTCCACCTGTGCGGCTGCATTAATATATCGTAACTAGCCCGCGGGAACTTTACATTATGACGCCCACTTGTGAGGCTGCAGTTATATTAAATATGCCTTAACGAGCCGCGGCACGAAACATTACAATGTACAAAACATTGAAGTCGTTGATAATGTAATTTTCACGCTCATCTAGTCTGTGTGTGTTCCAAACATAAAGTGTCCATAAGAAGCCAATTACAGCTGTTATAAATGACGCAGAAAATATATTTTGTAGTGAAGCCATACTGTAATATTTCTTTAGTAGCCCCAAAATTATTTATAGTGACCATAAAAGTTAAGTGGTGATCACTATATAATAATTTTGTGTTTGCCTCAAATTATTGACTACTTAAGCAATTTTTTCAGAAATAACGTGTTTTTAACGCCTTAGGGGGTCCTCCTACCTTGCACTTCAACTGCGCGCCGGTGTGTTTTCAATACTTTTTTTTCCACGAAGATGTCAGACGAGCGTCTACGAAAATAACACAGACTTCAAACGTGAGCTCTCGAGTGCTTTCAAGAGGTAATGCACATTAGAAACACAACTTCAGGGCACTCCAATGTGGCCAAAATCGTATTTTTCAGAGCGCTTGTATCTCAAAATAAACGCTTCAGATATATGCAAAAATACTCTAGAGCCCTGCAATGAATATTCCTACTGAATTTTCGCAAATAAAAGAATAGGGTCAACGCTGAAAGTTTCGTAGTTACACGCAGTACGACGAGGACACCGCACGTCTGTTCAGAGCCTTACGCTTAGCGGCGATGGGACACTTAATGCGCGTGGAAGTGTCGCCCTTATCGCCCCCGCACTTCTCGGCCTTAAACGCGGAAACATCTCCAGGTAGGCCTGGGCCTTTATNGCACTTCTCGGCCTTAAACGCGGAAACATCTCCAGGTAGGCCTGGGCCTTTATTGTGAACGACGGTATTACGTAACGGAATAAATTCATTTGGAAGAAAAGTTTTTCTTTTCAGAATAATCTCTCAAGTGTATTACCAAATATTAATCCGTTTCGTGAAAACTCACACCATCAGGTAGGTCTACTTCTCAACTTCGCCTGCGAAGTTGGATGCTGTTTTTTAAACCGACGTACGAGAAATACGGCATTGTGTTTGTTGCCTACCCTCGGGTTTCCGCCGCTTCTATCTTCCAAAAAAAAAAAAAATGGATTTCAGAGAAATGTAATTGTGAACATCGCACTCCTCGTTCACCCTCTCTCCGATCTTTTCCAGAAGAACGCAGAAACTTGCGGGGTTTGACCCAGATCACGCGGCCGTAAACTTCCGTGCTAGCTGCGAAAGTCTCTGGCCGCGCCTGCACTCAGCGATCTACAAAATGGCGCCGGCATGCAACGCCGGGAGAAAAACACACACGTTTGAGAACCTAAAGTGCTTTTCCTGACTGCTCCGAGAGATAGCAGATGCCTGCACCAAGAGAAAAACACGCGACCGTTTGTGTTATGTGGGTATACTCAATTTACGGTTACTTAAAACTTTCCTGAAACCCTGTTAAAGTTTTACTTCCATGATATTCGTCCGCCTCATGCTAAAAAAGCTTAGAAAATTACACCCAGAGGGACAACGCACCGCATTCGTGCGCACCCACTGTAATAACGTTTTGAATAAGAACTATTTCTTTACTAGGCATTACCAACACACTTATTTTCCCTCTGCCTTTGCAGGTAACCGTTAAAAAAGAAATATCAGAATTTATAAATAAAAAGAAAGTAAACATTCAATTTGACACAAAATAAGGTACATTCATGTTAACAAAAATATGAAACGCTTGTAATGTACGAGAAGTTTAGCAAACAACCAAACACGTCATGCATGGGGTGTTTTTTCAAAGGTTTCATTCAAAAAGCGTGAAGTAACCACGAATACGCTATAGTTTTGCCTGACAAATTGTGTAATGACTCCATGCTTAATAACTATTATATGCCGTTTACGGTTATTTGATTACTTCTAAATTCAACCTTTGAAAAAATCCCTACCCTTCTCTGCATTTAAAGTACGCTAATGGGTTCACCGACTGACATGCACCCAGTAAAGTTGGCAATGACAGGGAAAAAAGTAGTTGTATGTCTCAACGTTGAATAATACGGTTTAGGTTAAAATTCGTGAATATTGAATATGTTAATTTTAGTTTCGGTCTTTATAATGCTAACCAATGTAAAAATTATCAAATTGGTAAAATACGCACGAAAGCGTTATCAGGCCCATGGAAATATTAACTTCACATATGGCAGAAGTGAGTGAGCGAAGAGATTTGGGCTGCTCTTAACAGCGAGGTATTGAGAACCGGTGACTATACGGTGATTGGGGTGAGTATGGAATAGCACCGGAATGAAGAGGCGGGGGAAGCAGGAGATCCCAGAGAAAACCCGCCGACCAGCGACATCGTCCGACACGATTCCCACATGCGAAAATCCGGGAGTGGCTCGGCCGGGGATTGAGCCCGGTTCACCCTAGTAGGAGGCGAGCAGGCTAACCGCTCAGCCATCGTGGCCTCATATGGTGTAAAAATACAAAATGTTCATATAAGTAGATCTTAAACAGGCATTTCAAAAGTGCTCATCTTACCATGAACAACTTTAAAAAAAAATACTATTTAAACATAAAAACTAGATTTTTACATACAAACGGAGTAATTATTACTAACAGTTGTTCGTTCAGTGGCTGCCGCCTCAGTGAGAATCCAGTTTTATACTTTACACGGTAGATTGTTTTCAGGTCTGCTATTGGTCCAGAGTCGTCCACATCCTGTCAAACTATGAGCCAATTTCCAAAAGTGACTCTTATATACTCATGTTTCAAGTATAGCTTGTTCTAAGGTCAATTCACGAAATTTTCCTGTCTTTAAAAATGAATTTATGAATGAAGATAGACATAGTAACTTTAAGAATTACTACCAGAACTACCCGGGTATAATACGGCAACAAAAGATACGCGACCCTGTTTTAGGGGACATCTGACCCAATAGATGTCCGGATATTCACTAACCGGATTTGGGGTTGGGGGTTCGATTGAGGGGAGCGAGAGTGGAGCCCATTTTGACAGCCATAATATTTTCAGTTGGGTGCTGAAAGGTATATGTACCTATCAAATTTGGGTAATTCCGTAGAACGGTGTAGAAATGTATGAGGGACATACATACATACAAGCAAATTCTGACTTTTACTATATACACTATGAGTAGAGACCTAAAAAATTCGCGTTTTCATTTCGGGACCAGCTAGAATTCAAATCCCCGTACGTTTGTTCTTCGAGTGCTATTGGTCCACCCGTTAAATTACACCTCCTGGACAACTCTGAGCCAATAACAAACACACAGTAAAATGCAGACAGAATCACCGTCTTCCGCTAAGACAACAAGCAAACAATGAACAGTGATATCTGCATTATTTTGTATACGAAAATGGAGTATAGTCTACAGGTCATCGAACTCGCGAATTTTTCAGGTCTCTAACGATGAGTCACCTCACCTAAGCTGTTAACCTCAGATGTCTTCTGAACCGTGGAAGATATTGTCACTCTGCTTTCAGCCTATCACGTGCCGCGTCTTCTTGTACCTTTATTAATTACCAATATATCAATACCAGCTTTGCTTTTTTAAAACTGAACTACAGTGGTTTCTGCCACCAGCATTGCAACGGTGCCGCGGTGGCTGAGCGGTTAGCCTGCTCGCCTCCCACCATGGCGAACAGGGTTCAATCCTGGGCTGGGTAACCGGATTTGCGCACGTAGGAATCGTGTGGTTGGCGGGTTTTCTCGAGGATCTTCCTTTTTCCCACGCTCTTTCATTCCGGCGCCGCTCCATACTCACCTCAATCACCCTCGTCGGTTCTCAAGACCTCGCTGTTAAGAGCCGTCCAAACCCCTTCACTCACTCACGCTAGCATCGCAGGACTGATGGAGTGGAACTCAAAAGCATGTCACTCTCCGAAATCCGACCAGTAACTGCGCAGAAGAACAGTAGCTGTAAGTTGGGATTTATCTTGCATGCATCAGGTGGCGTGACGCATCACGCGGGCGTTCGTGGTACTAAGATGGAGATTTTAATATCCACTACGAACTTCCTCGCCGCTCTCCCAGCATGACTCACTTCTGGAATACCTGTATACACGTTGCGTATTTTTGCGCCATTTGTAAAATTAACATTACTATCGTCCTGATCACTTTATTCAAACGCCAGTCAATTAAAAACGGTCAAATTATTTGAAAACTATGTATTTTTAAAAATTTGCTGGTTTCTAAACTTTTGTGAATTTAAAAACAGACGAAAATTTGTGAATATTATATGTTTTCTTCTTTTTTCTGACACTTTCAATTCAACGTTAATACACGTAACTTCTCTCCCCCCCCCCCGTCTTTACAGTTATGTGTGTGGAAGTTGTGCCATGATGATTTATTTGCATAATCATGCCCAGTTGCGGCACTGGCATTAATTTTTTTTTCTTAAGTCTAAATGAAATCAATTCCTTTTTATCCGGTATCCCAGTAAGGAACTGGGTTCTTCTATCTCGTTCATATAAAAAAATTTGAAGAGACTACCAAAAGGTGCAGTTAAATGTATTTGTGTGTGAAACACGTTTTTATGTCCATAAAAAGGTCTGATGACCAGTTTCTTAAGTTTTATTACAGAGCACCGGCAAACATTAAGAAATGTTTTACAGTTAAATCTAACGAGCATATTTATTTATTTTGTTTAGAATTTTTTTTCCGAATTTTCAACAGTAATTATTAAAGTGTTTTACCAGGCAAGTTATCAATAAAGGCCAATTTTCAACTATTTTAAATTTCATTTGAATAATTTTAGAACAGTGCAAATGTAATTTTTGAATATAAATAATTTTTACAAAACTCTCCATTATTTTATTTATTTATAGCATATGTACAGTCCTACACCAACACCACTGAGGAAATAAGTAAAGTTATTTATTAGCAATTTTTTTGCCGCAATTTACATAATGTGTTTCTGTTGTTTGAGGTTAACAATTTTTTTTCTATGAATGTCATGCTGAATTGTGTTTTGTTCCTACACAAACACCTGAGTGTTCTCTGTTTGACTCGTACATTCTGTCACTTTGAATATAATATTCATTACTAAACACACACAAACATGATATGGTATAATTGAATTAATTTGTTCGCACACCACAGTAAGATGTACAGTTTCAAACAAAAATAATTTTTATTTGTAAAATTTTAAACTTTATATAGTTTGAGAGAGGAAAATTGTAAGTTATGAACGGTCTGTATGTTAGACTTCACTGCCCTATGTATTCATTTGTCTGTTCATTGGTTGCTGGCCCACTGTGTAGCCAGTTTTACCTCAGACTACAGGTGTGTTAATTGGCTCAGAGTTTACGTGGGCGTGTCTAATAAACTACGGTCCAATCGCTAGGGACCGGAAAATTTCTCGAATTCATTTTAGGACAAGCTGTTCTTCAAACGAAAGTGCATGTTTGTCGTGTTTGTGATTGGATTACGGTTTATCAGACACGCCCACGTAAACTTCGAGTCAATAACAGACCTGTAAGAAAATAATCACTGAATCCCATGCCATCCAGTCTGAGGTAGAATCAGAGGTAGCTACGGATTGGGGCAGCAGCCAATGAACAGAAAGTTGAGGTTCGAGAATACGTAGGTAGGGGCAGTGATATTTCGCGAAAAAATTTGAAGACAATATACAGTCCAAAGCACTGCNGGTTCGAGAATACGTAGGTAGGGGCAGTGATATTTCGCGAAAAAATTTGAAGACAATATACAGTCCAAAGCACTGCAGGGTCGTCCAGCTTCTTTGATTGGCTAAAACATGCTCTGGCCCGTGTCAATCGTTTGCGCACGAATCACGAACGTNAGGGTCGTCCAGCTTCTTTGATTGGCTAAAACATGCTCTGGCCCGTGTCAATCGTTTGCGCACGAATCACGAACGTTCAGTGTAAGAGTTACTTAGTCCTGAGTGGCTCGGTCAAAGACGGACACGGCGCCAGCAGCCAACGGAGGTATAACAACAGCTGAGGTGTGCATATATAGTATTGAAGTCCACTGTGTGCTCAGATTTTTAGGCGAAAAGTCACTGGCCCTACCAATCACAAACTTAACATAAACGTACGCGTGTTTGAGGTATAGCTTGTCCCTACATAAGTTAGCTAATTTGTCCGGCCCCTGCATGGATAACGAGCTCGTTGTCGGCAGTGCTCCAGTTTTGGCCGGGAGCAGACCGTACAGACAGCAGTTGTAATTACAGCCGTTAATGTGGGCCGCTTCGTCTATAACTGCCTGCCTGCAGCCTCCGCGATAAACGGCTGCAATTTCAGGTCTTAACAAGCTCGCGAGGACCGAGAGCGGTGGTATTATCGACAATACGGGTNGCGATAAACGGCTGCAATTTCAGGTCTTAACAAGCTCGCGAGGACCGAGAGCGGTGGTATTATCGACAATACGGGCCTCTCGCGATAAGAGTTTGTATTCCACTTACCTTCCTGCCTTAATGGCGCCGCGAGATTGCGCATGCCGTTCCTCGCTCCACGGATACGAGACATCATTAGTTTGTACTTGCCCCAGCCGCTATCCCACTTGTAAACACATGCAATGCCATTTCAAAACAATTAGTTTGAAGTCCATGATTTTTGCATAACCACGCGAAAAACAAATCAATTTGCCTCCGTGTATTGAATTCTTGCGCCATTCGTAAAGTTAACTACGGGTTGTTCACTATTATTTTAGCATTTTGAAGCACTGCTCCTGCCTGCATACATTTTAACGAGCGTGCGCCCAGTAAAGTTGGCAACGACGCGAAGTGGGGAAAGTAGTTCCATATCTCAACATTTCATTTAAAGAGTTAGTTAAACAATTGTGGGTACTAAAATTATTTATCTTGCCTTCAGTTTTTTTAATGATTATAATTGTAAGACTGGGCAAATTTTCAAAACATTTATTTTCTAATAATTTTACAGTTTCACTTTACCGACGCATGAAAAAAGTGATCAGACCTACGGCAATGTTAATTTTGTATATGGTGGAATAATACACAACGATAATTAAAGTAGATCTTAAGCAGGGCTCTCAAAAGTACTCAGTTTACAGCGAACAGAATATGCGGATCTGTGCGCTTTATTCATGCGTTCTTCTGGTGAAATTGTGACATTATTATGCCAATCCGTAATTTTATGTACTTGAAACAAACACAAACTAAATTACATAAATTCCGTCACTACAAATTTATACTTAACGCTTTAAAAAAGACGTAAGGACGTTCGAATTACTCTTCGTACATAGCTGCCAACCTTACTGTTAATTCACCTGCAGATATTTTCTTGCGCTGAAAAAAAGAACATTAGCTCTATCAAGATATTCGTGTAGTCACCGACAAGAAAATTTTATGAATACTTTTGTACATTTTATGTCTGTGGCAACCCCTGAATTTTTATTGAACCGCTGTTGCTGATTATAACTTGAAAAGAATAAATACCTTACCTTTGAGTTTGCTTTGTTCATTAATATTTGCAAATTATTTATTTTATGTAGTTGTGAATTCCAAAAATTACGTAACTAATTCTATAANTTGTGAATTCTAAAAATTACGTAACTAATTCTATAATGGGATTATGCAAAAATTAATATATTTAATTAGCTATAATTGACAACTTGAAGTTTACGGCATAAACACAAAGTAATTAATTTTTTGTATGTTTTTAAGAGTTTAGGCATTAATACCTGTACAATGATACTTGAGAAACAACCTTTACGAACGTTTAAGTTTTTCAGCTTTATTCGAAAGGGGCAAAACATTAAAGGACAATACTTGACGTTCACTCCGTAGGCATAGCTATCATCTGAATCTCAATAGATTTATTTATTTTCAATGCATTTTCAGTAGTCTTAAGTGCATCTATCAGCTTTGTGCGGAAGTTATGTTTACCTTTCTGGCATAGCAATTTCCTTTTTTCGGCAACAGCCTTCATTTTTTTCATCCACGTATATCTACCCTGCTCCACAGGCACAAACAACGTGCAAATGTTATTTTTCATCATATCTCCCTTGCGTGTTTTTTTGTATGCAGTGAGCCGGTGGCATCTTTATTAGCCACTAAATTATATTTATTCTCGCTCTGACCCAGATTCTTCTGGGGGAGAAATTTTTGGTGCGTAAATTTACTTCAGAGGTATTCCACGTAATAATTCAATATTTTAGTTTGCTTGGTTACAACTTGATGCTGTACGTAACGAAATAATCTTAACCATATAAAACTGGGTTTTATTTGTATCTAACCCAAACAGATAATTTGTAAGATTATCTTCTAATTATTGTTTTTTACGTTACTGCTTTATGCCCAGAAATATAATAGGAGACGATTTACATTTTAATCCAGCCTAAGACTGGTTTAGAACTTTTATGGCGTAGATCAGCGAACCCATGGGGTTACTTAGGAGCCGCGGTGGTGTAGTGGTAAGACTGCTCGTGCTTCACGTAGGTGAACCGGATTCGATTCCCGGCGGGGTTGCTCCCGGATTTTCGCATTCGATATTCGAGAATTGTGGCGGGTTTCCTTGTGGATCTCCCGTTTACCCCACCCTTGCATTCCGGCGCTGCTCCATTCTCACCTCATTTCACCCTCATCGGCCCTCAAAACCTCGTTGTTAAGAACTGCCCCAATATCTCAACTCAGCTCAATAAAATGCCAGTGTCTCCGTCCCGTACGTATACTCAACACAACTAAAACACTTCACGCCAGTTCAGGGTCTTGCGCGTAGTGACGATGGTGCATTTGGCGAGCGTACTAGTGTCGACTTTATCGCTCCCGCGCTTCTGAGCCTAAAATGTGAAAAAGGCTCCAGTTAGGCGCGTTTTGGAAGCCAGAATTTAAAATCTAAGAAAAAGCAATCTTAGAGGACGGCTTTTGCCAACATAATGAGCAACTATACACCTCACAAAAAGTTTGGAATATTGTGATGTAAGTAGAGCCCTGAAAAATGTTCTAGTTCAATGACGTGTGGGCTAGACTTCACAGTATTATATAATCTCACGCAGATATCAGCTGTTCATTGGTTGCTTGTCGTGACAGTATAAGGCGATGATTGGACCTACAGTTTATTGCATGTCTGTTATTGACTCATTCATTTCCAGGAGGATTCAAACAATGCGTCGACTAATTGCAAAAGTAACATGAACGTACAAGTTTGTGGATTCCAACTTGTCTCGAAATGAATACGCGAATTTTTCAGGTCTCTAGTTATAAGGCAGTTTGGGTGGTAGGAGCTATGTAGTTCTTATGTGATTAACTGAGAGTCCACTAACGCATTGAACATGCCTGGGACAAGCTGAAAACAGCAGTTTATAATCTTCCACAAAACCCCAGAAGCNACATGCCTGGGACAAGCTGGAGACAGCAGTTTATAATCTTCCACAAAACCCCAGAAGCACTTTCAGATCTCATAAGAGCTGCCCAGGTGGAATGAGACCTTCGGAAGATGACATCAACACATTGTACAAGCACGCCACGGCGTGTTAGGGACCTGTACAATGCACATGGATGCCATGGACGGTATTAAGATGTAGTTGGAAAAAAATTAACCCTCTCTAGTCAGAGACATCATTACATTAACTTTGTTGTACTTTCGTGTTTGTTTGTCTGTGATATTAGAACATTTTTTCCTATTAGAAATACTTTGAATTTCACTTTTTTTTGTATCGGTACCGTTGGTAACATCCAAATACTATTCTTTATTTTATGTACATACGACACTTTTTTTGCAATTAGCTNTTTAATTTAACGAATACACTTACTCACGTACTCCCCATTAAGTTGCCTGCGAGGCAAGAAAAACAGTTCCACTCCTCTACGTCGTATTTAAAGTGTGATGATCAAATTAGCAGCCTCTTAGGGACACCCGAATTTCGCGAAAAGATTTCACCACCAGTTGTACTTCATAACGCTTTAGCTCAGATCCACTTTCGTGATTGGATGGTTTCCGTTTAACGTAATTCACAGACGCACAGTATTGAAGTTACCTAATTGTGATTGGACAGTCTAGTAGAATAAGATCTTCTCACAATAATACGCCGCTATTAAGCAAAATAAAACTGTTGGCTTGTCCGTAGGGTATTGAAATCTAGCATTTACGGAAATATTTTCGCAAAATTCGGGTGTCCCTACTCATAATCTACTCCATTTAGTTATTTTCTGTTTAAAATACATACGATTAAGAACTGGAATATTAATAAGACATTTTTTGTACTAACAATTTTGCAGTTTCCCTTGATCGGCGCTTGAAGAAAATAATCAGTTCTATGGCAACGTTAAATTTGCATATGGCGGAGGGATACAAAATAGATGGAAAGTATATCCTGAGCAGGACTTTCAGAAGAACTGAATTAACCGCGAACCGTCAGTGTCCCAATTATTCTACTGGGAATGAAACAAGAGATTGTTTTCAATTGGCACTTATTAAAACAGCGCTGTTTTAAATATACTGTAAAACGCGGGTTTGCTTTTACAAATTCCCTGGCAACATTATTTTTAACACTCCCGTCATTGTTTACGTTTCAATAGATGCTATCAATGAGAGGGTTTATTTTTAAAAGGCTGGTTTTAAAAACGCTTGGCCAAGGGTAAATCATCATACAATTTTAATTTGTATTGTAAGTTGAGTGAAACAACTGTATGTGTTAACCGTAACTTGCAATATATTTCAAAGTGCGAATTTAAATAATACCGTACATAAGGTGGGTGAGAAGGCCTGTGCACCTCGCCAGTGCACCACGTCGTTAGGTAATAGTGACGGCGTGCGAAGGTGCCTCCAGGAAGGACGAGGACCGACTGCGCGGTCGATACTCGCGCGCGCGTGTCCGAGACCGTATGCGGAAAGGAACCGTGCCTCTTGCCGGTGGAAACAGCGCAAAGGAGACCCCCAGTTTATTTCGGTCCTGCGGCACTGGCGCAACGTGGGAGGGGCTATCGATTGTGGAGGCGAGTTCCCGTAGGAGCCGCCAAGGGCGCTGTAGTCGCCCGCGGCGCGTCCGCGAGGGAAGGCTGTGGACCGACGAGGCCCTCGCTTCCGCGCATGCGCGTGCGTGGGGGTTGCAGTGTTTTAAGAAACGAAATGGAACGTCAGCTGGCGCGTGTCTTGAACTTCATGAGCCACGCAATTTTCATACGTAAGTTAGTCACGTAAATCACGTTAATAAGTCATTACTGAATAATACGGATGCAGATATTTTCTCCCGTAATTTTTCAGGGTGGCATCCTAACTTAAAAAGTTCATCTAAACTGACTTATGATAAGTTAATTAGTGTTTGTTGCCGGTCAATTTATACCAAGTTCGAAGGCGTACAGCTGTGAACGTGTTTTTATTTCGGTTTAATTAATGTAAACATACATTTCTCCCCCCACATTTTTTTTTGTACGTCACGAGCGCATGCGCGGTAGACGCGGCCTTGTCTGACCACAGCAGCGCGTCGTCATCCAAGATGGCGGGGCGGACAGCACACCGAGCCACGTCGGCGGAGGACGGACGCGTGGCGTGTCTGGATTCAGGTGAGTTTGCCACGCACACTGCCGCGTCGTCGCACGCGTGGTCTTGACCTCCGACCTTACGCATCGCTTCAACCCCGGGTCTTCTCGGCCGTGCTGAAAAGTTTGGAGGTTAGACGCTGGTTCGGAGGAACGGTACTCTCATGGACGATGACGCAGGACGTAAACAATTCACATTTTGACCACGAGAAAAAAAATTAAGACCTCACAAACCCGTAGACTCAACTTGGAGAGACTATAGAAATATTATTTAAGAAATAATATTTACGTAATATTATGCACGTGGCTGGAATAATTTATTTATAGGTTAGGTTACTGATCCTTAGACAGAGTTCAATTTGCGGAAGAAAAATATGGAAAAAATTCCCTAATAATTTTAATTCTGCATGCTTCTACGAAGCTACACAAATATTGGTAAATTTTATATATTGTACATTTTTACTTAATTATATTTGGGGTTCCCAACATATAAATAATAAATTTGAGAAATTATAATGTTATATTTGCGCCAATCTTTCGTCTCCACTTGACATGTATTATTTCCTAGGGTGTTCGTATCCCTTCCATTCTCAAAAAAAAATGTATTTCACTTAATTGACAGTTTTTTTCAGACTGTATTAAAAAAATTTAATTGACATTGGTGAATGTTCCTTGCCTGTGTAAAAAGAGAAATCGTACCGGTTTTGATGGAAGTATTTCACTTAATTGACAGTTTTTTTCAGACTGTATTAAAAAAATTTAATTGACATTAGTGAATGTTCCTTGCCTGTGTAAAAAGAGAAATCGTACCGGTTTTGATGGAATTTGATTTTTACTGCGTTTTTTCCTTGAAAATTCTTATGACCTACGTAATTTTATACCGATTATATAAAAGTAAATTCTTCAGTAGAATTAATTTTATACATATTTAATTAACATGCAGTAATTTTATCTGCCCTTCTTCTAAACAAGTTTGAAATTTATAAGACCTCGCTCACTCATATCTTTAAAGTAATCCTTATTTACCCGTGTAAACAAATTTTAATTACGTTGTTATGAAAAATCGATTGCATATTTATGTATATTGACTTCTCTAATAAGGGATGGTACAATTTTGAAAGCCAACAAATGTTTATAGTTACTTGCTATCCAATACAGAATCGAAGCGTTATTTGGTATTTAAATTTTAATTGGGTTATAAAAATAAATTTATTTATTTTTTAACATAATAGAAGACATATTTCGTGTGCCCATTTTCAGACATTTTTGTTATTAATTTAATAAACAAGTTCGAAATACAGAGACATAAGAACTGTTTGTTACTTGTGTTGCAGATATATGTATTTGTGATATTTTGCAAATTAGACAGTAGAATTTTGGAGAACTGTTTTCATGGGGAAAGAAATCCATCAACATGACGAGCATTAAAGCGTATTCAGGGTGTCTTGAAAATACGTATGCGTTAAAAATTTCGAACTAAAATTAAATTTTGTTGCCTCTCCTCAAAATCGTATCATTTTATATTTGTCTTCGAACTAATAAAGTGTATGCCTGAGTACTTGCATTTCTAAACTACAACGCAGACGACGGTTGTGGAACAAAGTTGCCTTTAAAACAGGTGTATTCTTCAAATGCGAATTTAGATTTATGTCTGGTCGTAGTGTAAATATATAAATTTGTGATAAGTATGGAGAAAGCTGAGACCACTTCAACGATGGTGTGAATTCTGTTTTCAGTTTTTGTCGGCAAGGCAGCATTTGAAAATGGGCACTTCAAGTGTTTGTTCGTGATTATGAATATTTTGTTATTTATGGTGTCGTAACGTGCGTATATCTTCCACTTGGTTTTAATTATAGCTGACAGGGATGTAACAGTCCATCCTTCCACCTGTCCCTTGTATTTATTTAGGGAATTATTTTTGGATATGACTTCGGTGTCTTAAATTGTACGGGGCCTTGTAGTCGTGCTATTATCTGCTGAATGGTCGTCTGCTCTTTGTTTATTGCATACTACTGTGATTGTCCTCTTCTCTTTATACTTCTTATCGAAACTGGATAGAGGAACAATTCTAAAACCACTTTTCGCGATTTCTGTGCCCACCAGCCAATTGTATACATACACACAAATATACATATCGGTTCTCAAGACCTTGCTGTTAAGAGCCGCCCAAATCTCTTCACTCACTCACTCATGCCGATACATATATTTATTACATATATAATGTATACTTGTGTGTATGTATGCAATATAAATATATATGGTAGATATGAAATTTACAGACAATCTTTCAGAGGTTGTCCAGGGATGTTTGCTGAGTGTTTTGAGATAAGGAAGCCATGGTATCCGGTGACGCATTACCGCGTCAGTGCGTTTCGTCAGCATAATTTTAGCAGGGCATCAGTAAAGTTGTAAGTAACAATGAATATACTAGCTGCATCGTGTTTGCGACCGCAACGTGGTTGTTGACTCGTGGCATTCGCTGGCGACCACACAGTGAAATACCCCTCTTTCCCCTTCGACCTCAGGCTTCAACTAAACAGCTCAGTCCCTGCCTCCGTGTTTGTTTCCTGCAGTGTAAACTGTGCGTGGCGAGTGATACGGCACGTGTGCTTTTCTGTTCCTGCACACGTGATATTGCAGAGGGTAGTGTGTGATTGGTTAGTTATTTTTTTAATACCAAACCATTTGTCATAGTCCAAGAGACATTACACGTCTATTCACGTAGGCAGNGATATTGCAGAGGGTAGTGTGTGATTGGTTAGTTATTTTTTTAATACCAAACCATTTGTCATAGTCCAAGAGACATTACACGTCTATTCACGTAGGCAGTACCGAGCCACCGGTGACAAAGGGTTCCTTATATCTAGGGCCAGTGACTTTTCGCGTACAAATCGGAGCACACAGTAGACTTCAAAACTATATACACACCTCAGCTGTTGTTATAGCTCAATTGGCTGCTGGTGCCGTGTCCATCTTTGACTAAGTAACTCCGACATTGAACCTTCGTGATTCGTGCGCAAACCGTTAACACGGGCCAGAACATTTTTTAGCCAATCAAAGAAGCTGGACGACCCCACAGTGCTTTGGAATGTATCTTGTCTCAAAATCTTTTCGCGAATTATCGCTGTCCCTGCATATATGAAAGCGCTCAGCAAACCTCCCTGAACAACCTCCGGAAGTGCGTCGGTAGAGTTCACATCCACCATGAACGTGTGTTTATACGTGTGTATTTTTCTACACAGAATGTTCGAAAATCCAGTGCCCCAACTCCAGGCTCAGTTTCTTTGTGCCAATAGTAGCACAAGAGCTCCATGCATTTAATCCGGAAACGTGTTTTTATATTAGATAATTGTGTTGAAAGTTGGGGGGTACAGCCCCTGCAGAACAAGGCATTGGATAGGAAGTAACCGCGAGACACTAAGTTGTTACATACGTAGCGCCACGCGCCTTCTTCTTATGCAACTTATCTACACGCATGATTGCACCGTCTTGTTCTCCTTATCATAAATAAATAAAATCCGTAATTTTATATTTATATCCCAACTGTATACAAGACAATAAAAATGTATGAGCTGTTTTCCTCGCCAAATATTATGCAAGCGGTAGGGAGCACGTGATGATATTGTTTCTCCTGCACTTTTTACGTGTCCCGTTGTTTCACAACACTGGAGGAACTAACATACATGTGTTGCGAGACAAACAGGAATCAGCTGGTGAAACCGTACGCCTTCCTCTGATTTTTTTTTCAATGAAATGAGAAATTCGGGTTATCTGCACTTTAAAATATTCATTTTGCAAAATTATATTTTCTGAAGCGAGTGAGTGAAGAGATTTGAACTGCTCTTAACATCGTGGTCTTGAGAGCTGATGAGAATGAAGCGAGGTGAGAATGGAGCAGCGCCGGAATGAGAGGGCGGGGGAAACGGGAAATCCCCGAGAAAACCCGCCGACCAGCAACATCGTCCGGCACGACTCACACATGCGAAAATATTGAGTGATCTGGCCGGGGATTGAACCCGGTTTGCATTGGTGACAGGTGAGCTGGCTACATGCTCAGCCACCGTCACCTTTATAACCGTTCCTATATGGCAAATTTTACAAGCCATCCCTCATTTTCTTTCCCAAAGACATCAGGTTGGTGAATGTGTTCGAATCACAGACTAAAGATAAGGCTGACCAATTTTCATCTTGTGCTCATGTGCCCAAAACTGACTTTCTAATTGCCAAAAAAAAAATGTTTTCAAGTTCACATGTTTCAACAAATAACGTGCCGTTTGTTTACATTTGGTTTTCACAGCAACCCCAACGATATTACGGAAAGAATATTTTTGTGCCTCGATTATCTCGAATTTGGGTTACAACTTAGACTAAAGCAGTGTAGTAACATAACAGTGCACATTAATTTGCGTTTTAAAATGTTGCAAGTAATAATTTTGATGCCTACTATACTTGGGCTGATACCGCATTTGTTTCGTTATCACGGCCAATGAAAAGCAGGCTTTCTGTTCGGCTATAGGGAAGCGAACCGTTCATAATCTAGAACAGCCGCTCGGTTTACGAGTCAATTACCACACACTGAGAAGAAAAATATGGTTGTAAGAACCATCCAAATATTGTTAAAAAAAAAAAGATAATAATACCAACAGAACCGTTTGTTGTATTCCTGTCTGTGGTTGTATTTTCTACTGTACACGTGGTTTCTACAGCACATCACGGCGTTCCTGCTACAAAACAGATAGCACCTCCAACAGAACAACTTCAACTATATTTGGATTCTTCCCACAACAGTCAGTATTGTAATAACCTAACAGAATGTTCTCTTTCTATCGATTACAGAACTGTTCAGTTCTAACACCGGAGCATTCTGTTAGATTATCACAATACCGACTGTTGTGGGAATAATCCAAATATGGTTGAAGTTGTTATGTTTGAGGTACTGTCTGTTTTTTAGTGGAAATGCAGTGCTGTGTTGCAGCAATCATGTGTACAGTAGCGAATACAATCACAAACAGAATACAAAGAACTATTCTGTTGGTATTACTCTCTATTTTAACCATATTTTATATGGTATCTACAGCCCATCAGATTACTGTCACTATTTTAACAGTCTAGACGGTTCCTACAAATATATATTATACAGGGGATGGACAAAATAATATGAACACCTGACATATACACAATATTTATTTATTAATAAGGTGTTGGGCCACCATTTGCTTTTAGAACAGCTTCAATTCTTCGCGGAATAGATTCGTAGAGTGTCTGAATAGTTTCCAACGGAATTTTGTCCCATTCTTGTACCAAAACATCCACCAATTGCTTCAATGATGTTTGAGATGGAAATCTGCTCCTCACTTTCTGCTCTAAAACTCCCAATAATGGTTCAATTATGTTGAGGTCTGGCCAGGGAAGATGTTTGATGATATCCTGATGCTCCTCAAACGAAGATTGGACCTTTTTGGCTCTGTGTATGGGCGCATTATCATCTTGGAATATGGCAGTGTTTGGCAGTAATATGCTAGTCATAGTAAGAACTTCATCATTGAGGATGTCGAGATATTCATTCGCAGTAATTCGGCCAGTGATGTGAATGAGAGGACCAGCTGAATACCACGATATAGCCGCCCAAATCATGACGGAACCTCCCCTATGTTTGACTGTAGGAAGCGGGCAGTCCGTATCGTAGGCTTCTTTTGGGGTTCTCCATACATAAACCCGGCCGTTTGTAGGAAACAATGTAAACGATTATTCGTCGGACCATACCACATTCTTCCAATCATCAAGTGTCCAGGTTTTATGATCGTGGCACAACTTCTTTCGCAGCTTAGCGTTGGCTTCCGTTATAAAGGGTTTCGCAATTGCAGCCCTTCCATGAATGTTAGCTTTGTGGAGCTCCCGCCGTACTGTTTTTGTCGAAACAGTATTACTCAAGTGAGTGTTGAGTTCTGCTGTCACTTTTGCCGCGGTAGTTTTATGTTGTCTGGCCACAATTCTTTTTAATGTTCGTCGGTCTCTGTCAGTTAACTTTGGGTTTCGCCCACTATTCCTCTTCGCCGATGATGTTTTACCATGTTTTGTGTATGCTGTCATTACCGTGGATACTGTCGCTCGTGAAACGTTAAACAATTCAGTGGTTTTCGTCCCAGACGCTCCCGCTAACCGAGCACCAACCATTTGCTCTCTTTCGAAGTCTGAGAGATCACACATTTCACCGATCGCTTATTTTAACCGTCGCGGAACAAAGCGTATAATACACTGAAATATAACCTACAAGACTTGGCACGTAAACTGTGCAATACATACGCGTCGCATTATTTACACGGAAGCAGTGTTGCCAACATACAACAAAATTTACTATATTGCATGGTGTTTATATTATTTTGTCCATTCCCTGTATATATTATCAGGATGAGTATAAAAGAATACCCCAACTTTGAAGGTCTGTAACATCAAAACCAAACAACCTAAAACTTTGGTTGGCCAATCAAATGAACCGTGGAACTGTGAAGTTTGGTTACCATATCTTCATAAATGTTCAATGTGACCACCACGAGTAGCACGAACAACACCTACGCGATAATCAAACTCGTTCCACACTCTTGTCAGCATGTCCGGTGTTACGGTTTGAATGGTGTCCGTAATTCTCGTTTTGAGGTCGTTAATAATAGCCGGCAATGGTGGATCCTTTATATACTCCCACAGGAAAAAATCGCACGGGGTAAGATCCGGGCTTCTTGGGGGCAAGTGATGAAGAACCTGGTCACCAGCTGCTCCTCGACCAATCCAGCGTTTCGGCAACGTCTCGTTCAGATATCCGCGAACAGCTAGATTCCAATTGGGTGGCGCACCATCCTGCTGGAAAATAAAGTCCCCCGCCGCCTCTTCTAACTGAGGAAACGACCACTCTGTAAGCATATCCAAATAAGAGATTCCAGTAACAGTGGGGCCGTGAAAAAGAAAGGGCCGAAAACAATGCCTTTGGATACTGCGCAAAACACGTTCACTTTGGAGGAAGCGCACTCGTGTTCGGTGGTTTCATGTAGAGGCTCCTGGCCCCATATCCGCACGTTGTGCTGGTTCACCTTACCATTTATATGGAACGTCGCTTCATCGCTAAAAAATCAGCTTAGATATGAAGGCATCGTCTACATCGTTCTGCGAAAGAACTAACGCACAGAAATCACGTTTCAGTTCTTTATCCCTTTCGGTAAGAGCCTGCACAAGCTGTAACTTATATAGTTTGTACAGAAATCGGTTTTGCAACACTGTCCATACCGTCGATTGAGGGATTTATATTTTCCAACTAGCTTGTCGAGTTGATTTTCTCGGACAGCGAACGAACGCTTGTTGAATCCGTTGCACATTCTCTTCGGACACACGCGGCCGCCCGAAACTTTTGCCTTTGCAAAGGCACCCTGTGTCACGGAACTGACGAACCCAACTTACGATACTCCACCTATCGGGAGGACGACGTTCGTATTTGCGACGGAATTCACGTTGAACGGTCGTAACCGATTCACATTTAGCAAACTTAATAATACAGAACGCCTTCAGTTGTTCCGTCGCCATCGTGATTCGGACTAACTCACAACACACGCTCATAGTGCGACGACAGACTATCTCAGTGTCATCTCTCGGCACATAAAGGAAACATCAGACCGTCCCCTTCACATTGACGTGTCGAATGCGAGCTCGCTTCACCCTAACTACCTCAAACCGAGCGTTACGAACGCCATCCAAACCGTAACACCGGACATGCTGACAAGAGCGTGGAACGAGTTTGATTATCGCGTAGATGTCGTTCTGGCCGCTCATGGAGGTCACATTGAACATTTATGAATGCATGTTAAACAAACTTCACTGTTCTACGGTTCATTTGATTGGTCAATCAAGGTTGTAGGTTGTTTGGTGTTGATATTATAGACCTTCAAAGTTGGGTATTATTTTATACTCATCCTGTGTGTGTGTGTGCTTTTGTAAATTTTCTGGTGTATTACTTTGTTGAAGTTTTTTAATGATTTGTATGCGGTTAGCCCGAGCCGGTGATGTGTTGCAACCTAATGCGGAAGTCAAGTGTACCNTTAGCCCGAGCCGGTGATGTGTTGCAACCTAATGCGGAAGTCAAGTGTACCACTGCTTTTGCTTGGTCGCATCTTCTACTTGAGGTCTATTCATTTGAGTGCAAGGAATACCATTGGGTTTCAAGAACCACAGTGTACAGTATCAGCCAAAAAGAACCTTTCTGTGCGTTATGTGGATTTGAATTGGCAAGGCCCATTCTACAATGCCACAGGTGCAGATGCATATCACGAACTTTGAAGCGTAAAATCATAGACTAGAGATAAGGTACACCAATTTTTCGTCTTCTGCGCATGTACACAACACTGATCTACCTCACACCAATGCAAATGTTAAATTCACACGGTCAACACTGTTGGAGGTGTTTGTAAATATATATAAATTTACAAAATACAAGCCCTATTATATGAAAAAAAAAATACTTTTAACAAATTTTATTTTATCTAATTGCATTAAAAATTTGTTAAAGTAAGTATACAGCCATCGCAAAGCACATGTTTACATATACAATGTTATAACCTCAAATCCTATCCACGTCTCTTATGATAGTCGTAGTGGCAGAAAAGCAGTCCAATGTTGGAAAACGGAGACTGTTTTTTCACAGCAGCTAGCGTGATCACTCTACTCCAAATTGACTCTACGCGTAAAACACTCCGAGCTCTATTTACAATTGACACGTATGCGGACGCGTGTACGTGAGTTCGTCAACTTCCAGCTCTTCCGTCACCGTGAATCCGTGTAGCCAAAAGGAAACGAGAATAGACTATAGTCTATTCACGGTTTCTTCAGATTTTTTGAAACAATCCTTTTAAAATTCACCCCATGTATGAAGTGTTCTGTTGTTCACCAAAGAATATTGCCAAGTNATTTTTTGAAACAATCCTTTTAAAATTCACCCCATGTATGAAGTGTTCTGTTGTTCACCAAAGAATATTGCCAAGTACCACAGGCGTTTTATATTTCTGATAACATGAAAGTACCTCATTTTTGGTTAAATTATTTTTTAAATGTTATTAATAAATCATGATATTTAATGTATAATTAACATGATTATAAAACAGTGAGTAAATAGGTGTGTTGGCAATGCCGAGTAAGAAATAGTTCTCAAGCAAAATATTACTACACTTAGTGCACACGAATGCGCTGCGTTGTCCCTTTAGAAAATTACGCCAGGCTCGGTTAATATTTGTTTGCACGAGGCGGAGGAATATCCTATAAGTATAACTTTAGCAGGGCTTCAGAAAATTGCTAGCGACCGTGACTTGACTATACCCAGGCAGGCTGGCAGAGCGACCTACCTAGCCGTGCCCGGGCTGGTCACCTCTGACCTTACCCGTGTGGCGACGGTTCTCTGGGGAGGGGTGGGTGGTGGGGTGGCTAGCGCCATCTAAGAACTGTGTAATTGCGCGCGAAACTTGCGTGTGGGCGAAAGCGCTCGTAGCGAAGCAACTCCTCAAGGCTGGCGGAGCATGATGGCCGCAAGCGAAATACACTGAAGAGCCAAAAAAAANCTCGTAGCGAAGCAACTCCTCAAGGCTGGCGGAGCATGATGGCCGCAAGCGAAATACACTGAAGAGCCAAAAAAACTGGTACACCTGCCTAATATCGTGCAAGACCCCCCGAGTACGCGGAAGTTCCGCACGACGACGTGGCATGGACTCGACTAATGTCTTGAAGGTATGCATGAGGCAATTTACACCATAAATCCTGCAGGGCAGTCCACAAATCCAATCTGCGCCAATTTGATAAAGGGTTGCACGTCTGTCACGTTTAATGATTCTCGTCAGTCGTCGTTTGTCCCGTTCTTTCACGATCTTTTTCCGGCCGCAGCGATGTCAGAGATGTGATGCTTTACCGGATTCCCGATATTCACGGTACACTCGTGAAATGGTCGTACGCGAACATCCTAATGTTACCGCTAAATCGGAGACGCTATGTCCCATCTCTCGTGCGCCGACTATAACACCACGTTCAAGCTCACTTAAATCTTGATAACCTGTCATTGTAGCAGCAGTAACCGATCTAGCTGCCGACCGCATCGCGTTACTCTGATTGGTTCCATACCTCTGTTATTTGCATACGCACGCCTATACCAGTTTTTTTGGCTCTTCAGTGTATAAACGTATCACAGAAGGTGGATCATACCTCTTAAGAATCCTAAAATATCCGTTCGTGTCTCTCCATGACCTTTGCATAGCTGAATNTTATGAAACCACTAAATGTGTTCCCACGATAACAACATACTGAAAGAAAGCACACTTCAGACGAGGTACGTGTAATACTCTCGATACATCATGCACGTTATAAATGCTATTCCCGAGTCCTCGACCATAGCTAAAACCGTCTTATTTCACACTGCTTTAACTCACGATATACGTGTCGGAAACATGCAAAGCTATTATAGGGACCAGCATTGAAACTTTCTGCATACTTTCCACCTACAAAAGGTTAGTGTGACCTCTTAAAGTCCCGTAGTTACACGCATCACAACGAAAACACTGCGCCTTGCACGTAGGAGTGACGGGGCACTGGGCACGCGTGTCAATGCCGCCCTTATCGCTCTCTTGCCTCTGAGCCTCACACGCGCTAAGAAGCCGCAAGTAGTCGGCGCCCTTGAGGCTGGACTCACAGTGGTCTGTCGCATCCGGCAGTCATGCGTATGTGTTTTCGTCCGTCAGTTGAAAGCTATTCCCAACAATCCCTCGTGCGTCAATCCTCCTGTAAGGCAAAATTTCAGTGTGACAACTTAACACCGCGATCAGTCTTTAGTTGGAGGTATATTTTGGTTGGAAATACATTTTCAAGAGAGAAACCTGTTGGGAAGATGATTTTTTTGCGTTATATCAATTGATACAGAAAATTTTTTATACATTTAAAATTCCTGAATTTTCCATAAAATATAAATAAACACAGATCCACCACCTTGCATTTTATTTCAAAGAGCTTATTCTCGAAGGAATGTCGTCTGAAGTCGGTGGCTCATCCAATCGTCCGTCTAAAGTTAAGATTTCGTAAATATTTGGTGAATGTAAGAATAGGAAAAAAGTTACCCTGCGATTGGTTGAAGACCGCGTGACCGCCGGACGGACAGACAACTGACGGAGGCGACGGACAATTGTGAGTCCAGCCTGATTCTCCCATCCACTTGGCGCTTGAACTGCGTCACAGGGTGCTAGTAATTCACGTTATTATGGGAAACTATTAAACAAACGTCCGATGTTCTGATCTACGGAAATAACACCATTCCAGCGCACACCAGCATAGCTAGAAACTACTTTTTCAACGCGACGTATTTCAAAATATGCACTTCATATACGTGCAAGACTGCCCGAGGACCCTTAGGCCGCTAACTGAACCTTCGGGCAGACTTTCCACCGATAAAAAACAATAGTCTCCGCTGAAAGTTCCATAGGTACACGCAGCACGACGAGAACACTGAACGCCAATTCTGAGCCTCACGCCTAGAGGCGATGGCGCACTTGATTCGCGTGGTAGTGTCGCCCTTGTAACTCGTACGCCTCTTGGCCTCAAACGCGGAAAATGCTCCAGTTAGGCGGGGGCCTTAACGGGACTCACTAGTAAGAGTCTGCAAAATTAGTGTTTGCGCGTACAAGCGTGTCTCAGTAAATACATGTTCTGGAAATACGACGGTTTTGCAGGGGAAGATAAAAAAAAACAATTATTTACAGTCGTCACTTTTTACTCTTATCTTATTAATAGGGGCAGTGATATTTCGCGAAAAGATTTCGAGACAAGATACAGTCCAAAGCACTGTAGGGTCGTCCATCTTCTTTGATTGGCTAAAAACAAATGTTCTGTCCCGTGTTAACCGTTTGCGGCACGAACCACGAAGGTTCAGTGTCGGAGTTACTTAGTCCTGAGTGGCTTGGTCAAAGACGGACACGGCACCAGCAGCCAATGGAGGTATATCAACAGCTGAGGTGTGTATATAGTATTTACGTCTACTGTGTGCTCCGATTTTTACCCGAAAAGTCAGTGGTCCTACTTATTAAATATATTTTGAGAGGTAAAAAATTGCGGAAAAAATAAAGAAAAGGTTTTCTTTTTCCAGCGCAGTTTCTTGAAGGTGAAGCAGGAAGGTACAAAAGTGGCGTATGTAGTTGCGTCGCGTGTAATTATGTCCTGCTGTTACAATTATAATTTTTAGTTGAATCCAGCTTCCCGGGAATGGATATCGCAGTGTTTACAACGCCCACCGCAATGTTTCGTTATAGTCGGACGTGAACTGGAGATGTTTAAATTCTCAGCAGGGATTCCGCTTGAATCTCGGCATCACTCTAAATATCGTATTCTTTAATCTCCTGCTGATTTAAGCTTTTGTGATGTACTACTTTTGACAGATGCTACTAAAGAAGTTTAGCTGTTAGCCTTACTCTGCAATACAGACATTAAATCCACTGTTAACTAACATTTTGTTACAAGTATCATGATACCAATTTTAAAATATCAACACAGTACTGCCTTTTTTTTGCGACCACTAAATAATTTGCAATGGAAATTAAGTACACAAATACAAAAAGTCGTAAAATCTAAATTTTCTGTGGCAATAACTTTTTTTTATAATTATTTTGAAACTGGATTTATAACACTAAAACGAATAATTTCTGCACAAGGCTTGAAGTCAATACTTAACAAGTATGAAATATCTTGCGAGGCGCGAATTCTTGAAACATGAAACCAAGAACAGAATATGAACTACTTGATATGTTTTGATGGGGTCTCGGATTTTGTTGACAAGACTCATACTTAAATGCTGGTGAAGGCTGCTCACGGTAAAGTGAGCACTTTTTAAATCAACCTTTGAAAAATACCACTGCACCTACCTGCGTATATTTCTACAGGCACACTGACTGGCATGCGCCCAGTTAAGTTGGCAACGACGACGGTGCGAAAGTAGTTCCATGGTATTAGGTAAACAGTTGTGAATAATTAAATCAACCGCTTTTTTATTATGTTTTTCTAATGCGCATGAGTGCAAGAATANAGGTAAACAGTTGTGAATAATTAAATCAACCGCTTTTTTATTATGTTTTTCTAATGCGCATGAGTGCAAGAATAGGTAAATTTTAAAATATTTACTTTTATAATAATTTCACTCTCTCCCTCGACCGACGCAGGCATAAAGTGATAAGGCTCTTGGCAAAGTTTATTTGTACATATGGTGGAGGAATACACAATGTGCATACAAGTAGATCTTAAGCAGGGTTATCAAAAGTGCTCAGTTTACCATGAAGTGCCTACAAGTGTGTTATGCTACAATAACTAACGAAATGTACATATTTTCATTCAAATTGGTAACGTTTTGCGAGAAATTAGCGAAAAAAACCACAAAACCGGAAAATATACTAAAATAATTGTTTTAAGATTAACAAAACAGCATTATCTACAACTATGTAATTCTAAAATGTATACATTATGAAAAAATTATTTTTCTTGAACAACATTTTCTTATATGAGCTTTCGAGATGATGAAACTAGGTTAAAATTGAGAAGATGGTTTTGTAATTGTGTCATTATAGAGTACCAATATAGTAACATTTCATACATTTTAAAACTATTATTTTTGAATATATACTGAATTTGTGGTTTCTATACTTAAGAAGAGTCAACTATTTTTATTCGAAAACTATACATTGTATCAACTATTATTGTATTAAATAGTTGTGTTAATTAAACTGTATAGCCAGTAAAATAACCCACATGGAAATATACTCAGTAGTTCAAATTAAATTCGTTATTTAATTGTCATATTTCGTACATTTATGGGCAACGAAACCTTTCAATATTGAATTACGTTCACAAAAAAACTGTATGATGCCACCGAGACATGAACCCACGACGTTTAAATTTGACGCTATTGTAGTTATTTACTCGGAAAGTAAGCAGAAAATCTCAACTCAATGAAAAGATTCAGGTAAGTGATTTTGGTAATTTATGCACTTCAGAAAGAAGTTAATGTACATGTGGATTTAACAGCTGCAAGGTTCGAATTTAATAATTTTAGAATATTTTGTTTTGCTAACTTTGCGTTGGGATGACAGTTACTGGCATTACAAAACGACAAATTATTTTTGCCATCCGTTCGGTTGTTTGCTAAATAACTGGGCAAGGAAAATGCACAGGGCAGCGCGTGATCGCATGAGCTTATCCATCCTGAGAAAGTCGAGTAGAAGGTAATCAAGTATTTTAGGCTCTTTACAACGCCGAAATAAATCTCTTCCCATCCCTCCCAGGTTCAGTGGTTATTATTATTGTCTATTCGCGGTTTCTTCGTACTTTTTGAATCAAAACTCTGAAAAATCACTGCATGCTCGGCGTGTTTGGTTCTTTTATAAATATTTTATGTATCACAAGCGTTTTATACTTATATTAAAATTTAAATGTCTTATTTTAAATAAATTAAAAAAAAAATTTCTATAAATTATAATTTACTTATTTATAATTAACATAATTTAAAACAGTGGGAAAATGTGTGTGTTCGTAACGCCTTAAGAAATAGTTCTTATGTAAAATATTTTATTATGCTGGTTGCGCCCAAATACGGTGCGTTATTCTTTTGCTGTAATTTTCTAGGCTCGATTATGCTTTTATTTTCATGAAGCGGATGAATATCCCGGAAGTAGAACTTTAGCAGGGATTCAGAAATTTTTGAAGCAACCACGGATGTATTATGACGTCATTCGTGCACACATTCATTTCTTTTTTAAGTGAGAAATTTCTTACAGAATGTGACATTGTGTAACTTTGGACTTCGCGACTTTAAGTGATTTCCTGGTCATTACAAAATGTTTTCTAGGTGTATTACGAATACTACTCTTGTGACGAAGTTACAAAGAAAACATTTCACAAAAAAAATATATTGAAATTTTACAAAGTTTTGTAAATAAACAAAAATAAATATTCAGTGAAATTAAAAAAAAAAATGTCACGGTGTATAATGCGACCTTGATGAGCGATGACGGCGTTAGTGAGCGGCGACGGGGTTTCCAACTCGCGTACTTCCTGTATGAAGTGCCCACTCACGAGAATGTTGGAGGGTGTAGGCTGCGTTGTTCCAAGTACCCATTCCTGTAAGCGTCATCCCTCTAACGCCGCAAATTATTCACTGGCACTTTCCTTCCTGTCTCACCCCCGCTTCCTCCGTACAAGCTGTTTCATCGCACGCGTAGGTAAAGGGCCGGCGCTTCACAGGGGTTCTTTCTTGTATAGTTTCGTCCATTTAAACACTGGAGCCACGTCTTAAGAGGTCGGTTCACAATCCATTTCGTGTACGTAGAAGACGTCTACGTGGAACATTTATAAAAGAATTGTTTGGTTCGTAATGAATGAGCTCGTCTTACGTTTAACCAATTACACGCGCCTAGAAATTAACTTTTAAGTAAAATAGCAAATTATATTTTATTTTATTTTCATCCTAATTGAGTCAGTCCTTACTGCACAGGATTTGTTAGTAATGCAAATCATGATAATACAATTAAAAAATAACGTATAATGAATTATTAACATTCAATTCAGGCGTATTTTTAAAATGAATATAGGAGAATGAAAGAGTAAGTTTACCTTTATTAATAATACATTCTATTGAAAGCAATAAATTATTTCTTATTCTGCTTAACTTACTACAATTATATTGGCTGAATGCCTTGCGTGCACAGAACGAAATGAAATATCGCAATTATTTACACATCTACACGTAGAGTATGTTCCTACATGATACGTACGAGATGAACATGAAATGTTTCTTAAAAATACTTTGTCTTATTCTGATGCGTACACGTTCATTGCGAACACGTTTTTCATTGTAACCCGACCTTTAAGGTAGACGCGTGGATAGNCCTTTAAGGTAGCCGCGTGGATAGGCCACCGAACGGTGTGCAGAGCTCCAGCAAAAACCGCCCAACTTGTCTGTCTGGGTGAGGTCTGCTTACGAATAGCACTTGAGAAACGTTACGCGTCTGTATACGTTTTTCAGTTACTCCATTTTTCTATGAAGCATGTTTTTGTAATAGTGAAATTGCTGAAACGGGTTTTTTCACGGTCATTTACAGATATTAACATTCCGGTAAAAAACATTAGGAAAGGAAAAGGGACGAGCATGAAACATTTATTTTTATTATTACGTCATAAAATGGTAGAATCTCCACTGAAAGTCTCATAGAGGCGCGTTATCGACGGCAAGATTGCACGCCAGTTCAGTTCTTTGTGCGTAGAGGCGATGAGAGAGTTGATGCGCATGTCTCGGTCGCCCCTAGTGATCCCACGCTTTTAGGCCTCAGACGTGCAAAATTCCTTCAGCCAGGGGGCCACCTTAAGGCGTCCGTCTACCTAACGCATGGAATGGATTGCGGTGTGTTTGTAACTCACGTTTTAAAAATAAACTATTTAACTTTTGCACAATCTGTTTGCACACAAACAAAATAACACTTCTGACTACGGCGGAATACAACTTCCAACAGGTCACGCTTATTACAAAAACTATTTTTAAGCTCTTCAGTATGGCCACAAAAAACATTTTGAGACTGCTGCAGCTTAAAATAATCAGAATGAACTCCTGCGAAACTAGTACAAGGCCCTGCATTGAACTTTATTAGTCTTTCCGCCAATAAAATGATAAGGCCACCGCCTAAAATCAAGTAGGTGCACACAGTATGACGAAAACATTGCACGCCGAGTCAGAGATTGCTCGTAGCGGTGATTTCGCACTTGATGCGCGTGGCAATGTCGCCCTTATCGCTCTTGCGCTTCTCGACCTTAGACGTGGAAAGCAACTCCAGGTAGGCAGGCGCCTTAAACCCCGCGTACACTGTCTCCAATTCCCTAGATAATATCCCACAAGAACGTGCCTCACACTCCGGTGATGTCTCACTGGAAATTACTGAAAGACGTGCTTAATTTCGTGTCTGTGCCACTGCGTTCCATTCCATAACCACAATAAATATATGATTCACAAAATCACAGTAGATACGTTACAATCACCAAAATTCCCACTGGCGTGTGTTTCAAAGGCAAAAAATACCTGTTACTGTAAATGTAGACAACGCGCTTTTAACAAAACGTCGAAATATAACTATTGTTCATATTTCACAGTTGGCATTCCTGGCGCTTCGCCAGTCGGTATTTTCTTTAAAATGTTTACAGGTAGAGGTGTAGTCCATACATGGTTACTTCCAACTTTTCTGAAGCCTCACTATAGTTCTACTTGCAGGATATTCCTCCGCCTCGTGCGAACAAAGTTTAACCGAGTCTAGAAAAATTACAACAAAGGGATTGCGCACTCCACTCGTACGCAATCAGCGTAATAATATTTTGCCTACGACCTATTTCTTACTAGGCAAAATATACGAACCGGATGCACGGGAAACAACGTCAGAGGCATACATTGGACTTCGCTACAGAGTTCCGTCCAGTAAAGTTATAGGGAGATCGCTTGAATTCCCGTTCTACGATTACAACGAAACCGCTGTGCGCTAGTTCATTGGCTTGCGCGTAGGGGCGACACCGCATTACATACGCCAGTCGCCGTCGTTCTTAGCGTTGCAGCAATTTTTGCCTCAATCAAACATGCCTGTCACTAGGCGATTGCCTTAATAGTGTGGAAACCTAGTTAACGATTTTGTTCCTTATAGGCTGTTCACGATTAATTAAGCACTTTTGAAATCAACCTTTGAAAAATGTAGCTGTCCCAACCTACGTGTATTTTAACGGTCACACTAAATTATATTAGCCCTGTAAAGTCTGTAATAACGGAGGGAAAGTAGTTCCACATCTTAAAGTCGAAACAAAATTATTAATTTTAAATATATTTTGTGAATACTAAAATTATTTATTTTGCTTTCTGTTTTTTTTAACGCATATAATTGTAATGATTAGCCAATTTGTAAAATATTTCCTTTTTTAATAATTTCATAGTTTCACTTGTTCAACACATGGTGCATGAATAAAGTGATTAGGCCTATGACAATGTTAATTTTGCACGTGGCGGAATAATACACAACGAGCATGCGAATTGAGATTAAACAGGGCTTTCGGAAGTGCTCAGTTTATCGCGAACTGCATATACGACGAGGCACCTGCCTTTAGTGAGTTCTTTATCAATATGCCTTGAAATGGCTGACGACAAAATAAAAACAGCATCGTCCTGCCATCTACTGCAGGCAAAAATGACTTTACGCTATTCACGGTAAACTGAGCACTTGTGAAAGCCCTGCTTGAGATATACTTGTATGCGCATTGTGTATTCTTCTGCCATATGTAAAATTAACATTGTCATGGGCCTGATCACTTTATTCATGCACCATGTGTTGAACAAGTGAAACTATGAAATTATTATAAAAGTTAATATTTTAAAAATCTGCTAACTAATACACTTAGATGCATCGAAAGAACAAAAAACAAGATAAATCATTTCAGTTTTTACAAACGTTATCCTAGCACTTTTTATTAAACGGTAAGACACAGAACTACTTTCCCTCCGTTGTCACCAATGTTACAGGGCGCATGCTTTTCAATGCTCGCGTTAAAATTTATGCAGGTTGTGGCAGTGACATTTTTCAAAGGTTGATTTTAAAAGTGCTCACTTTATTGTGAACGGCCTTTAGTCTCATTTAACCAAGCCCCATAATCCGTTGTAACCCGTATTACTAGAAGACCTTATCAACCCACCCCCCACTGTAAGAGGTGACTGAATTCTGCGACGTTTGCAAGCGTTTCGTTTCTGTCGAGCTTGAACCACACCTCTAACAGATAGCAGCATCGACGCCACGGGGCACCAGAGCGCTACTGGTGACAGAAAGTGAGACTACGAGCAGTTGGCCGGCTCTTACGCTGTGCTCACGGTGGTAAACGTGTACGCAATGGACGTGTACGTATGGGAATGAAAACAAATATTGCTTACGACTTGGTTCATGGCCATCGTGTACACGTTGTGTAAGAAGCATTTTCGACGTGCAGAAGTATACAAAATAGCTACATTTTATTCCGTGCCGTGTTCGAAAGGCCAATACGGTTAGAGGAGGAGAAATAAAAATAAGCAATTTATTATAATTATTTATTTGAAAATTTTTGTTGGAAATATATGTTAAGTCTTTACTTTCCTTTGAAAAACTAAAAATTCTTTTTTCAATAAGTTGCCTGCTTAATACATTTATACTTCACCAGAATCAAGTTAATTTCTAGTCGCAAGTGATTGTTTGAATATTATGGCGAGTGCATTTGCCAAGAATATCACTTTATGATACCCATTCTATGCTGATGTCACTTGCATACACGAAATTGATTATTAACTGAGCCCTAACCCGCAGACTACCCGCATGCCATCTTCTCAGTATCTCACCTGTTGTCACAACACCGAACGGATATTTCTCCATTAGAACTGTCAAATCCACCTGGCTTCGACTGAAATTTAGCCTATTCGCACTTTCTTAATAAAATCTTTGAAAAGTCACCCCATATATGGCGTGCTTGGTTGTTTCCTTAATATGCCACATATCACAATTGTTATATACTTTTCTTAACATAAAAGTAATTTAGTTTTGTTTTATTTAAAGTGAACTGTTATTATGTTGTATCTATTAAATGTAATAGTTCATTTATAGCCGTTATTATAAAAAAAACAGAGAGGAAACAGATGCGTGTTAGTAACTATTAAGAAATAGTTCTCACAAAAAATATTATTGAATTGAGTGCGAAAAATTGCGGTGCATTGTCCCTTTGGTGTAATTTTCTACACTGAATTATTCTTTCTTTGCATAAGGCGTTTGAGTAGATGGAAAGTAGAACTTCAAAAGGCTTTCAGAAAAGTTGGAAGTAACCGTGAGTGAATTATACACTTCTTCTGTCTCAGTTTCAATGCAACTACGATTTAATAAATTAACACTTACTCTTCTTGTTAAAACGTGGGCTTGTTGCGAAAACCAAATGTAAACAAACGCGATGTGTATGTTCGAACACGTGACTTTTGACAGTTATTGTGGTCATTCATGAGCTACTGTTAGGGACGTCCACAAAATACGACACTCACGCAGTGTTAGAATTGGTGCCTTTAGTTTACTTAAGGGTCACGTTACCCATTTCATTATACTAAAATTATGACGCTTTTGGTAGTTTGATGTTTTGGTTTTTGGCATTCTATTGGAATTTACAAAATAATTTACTAAATTACGAAATCACCAAATCGCCGCCGTAATATCTGAACATACAAAGTATACGCGCGAATGCTTTGACACAAGAAACTGTGTTTTGTGAGCATAATTATTGTTCCGACTAAATAGGAAAACTTTTTTTTGCAGTTGCCGTAATAGATTGTGAATTATATTGCTGATCTTACAATTTTCTAATTAAATTACATTCAGGTCTTCTAGGAATTATATGCAGAAAAAAAACGTTTATTTTCAAACGTTGCCTCTCCTGAAAATATGTTTTATAGTTAACATTTTGATGTGTTGTAACGAATCATTTAAAGGTGACTGCTGACATCATCCGAATTGAAACTTATTAAATCGAAACTTACTTAACAATGTAATGATAAGTTCGAACTCGGTCCACTCTACTTACACTAACGTTCAGTGCGTGCACTGGAGCTGAAGGCATGGCTACCTCACTCTCGCCATATTTAAAGACAATCGTGGGTTTTGCTGCTTGGCGAGTCAAACCGATGTTATATCGGCGCGTATTTTTCGCCAGATATTTGTTGCTTGTTTGGACATTTCTTCAAGTCGGAAGACTTATCATGGAGTAAAGGGATACTATCCACACTTATCTAATCATAATTTCATATTTAAAATGGTTCGCAATATCCATTTATGACCACAAATTCAAACCCATTACTGCCCGCACCGTAGGAGGGTTCCCAACGTATGGTAACCAGAAGTCTGATTCCACAAAAGACAATAAGGTACAAAAAGGAAACGCATATATACATGCATTAAGTTCCATATGTCATTAGTTCAGATATTATTTTCTCACTGATGTAAATATTGTGTAGTGTGTGTTTTTGAAACTGGGTACCGCTGTTCGGTTGCAGTTACTAATTTCCAGTTCCTAATTATAGCAGCACTGCCAGAAATGAGATTCACCAATTCTCACGAAATTGCAAAGAGATCCCTCACATGCTGTCAAAAACCGCAGTCCTTTTTCACCACAGAAGGAGTCTTTCCGCTGCTGCAGATGGGTCTGAAAACATCGAATTTAGTGGGAATTCACTGTCTTGGTAATAGTGATTTATTTTAATCGGAATCTATATACTATGTTTATCAACCAGTTTTGAATTTATTTGGGTAAAATATATAACATTATAAACTTCATTATAAAAGTTAAAACATACACATAACTTAAAGTGATTTATGCTTAGATCATTAAAAAAATACGGTATTATGTCGTAAAAAATAAAATATTATACAACTTTGGGAACAGTCTGGCAAATTATAAGAACTAATATGTAACGTTCTTCCACATTTCCTGACACCCTATCACGTTTAACACTGACGGCCACTTATAGCAGCATCTAAAAAAAAAGAACAAAATAAATATTTCAAAATTCATCATTTGTAAAAATAAATTTCTAAAGACAAGATAAATTTATTTATGCGTCGGTAAAGTACAACTCTTGCGGGTAATTTTCGGAACGATAATATTTTACTGATGTGCTAATTGCTACACTTATTTGCACTTAATAAGAGAGAGACAGAGTAAAATATATTATTTGGCCACAAATTCAAACTTATCACGTTTAACACGACGCTTAAACAGGAAACTATTTATCCCGCATTACTGCCAACCATACTGGTAATATGCAAGTAAAGTTTGTCCGTTATATATATTTATAGTTGGAGTAGAGATATAATATTCATAGTTTTATTTCTAAACTGTTTTATTAACATCGAACGGCCAGTAGTATATTCATGCGTCAATCTATTGTCACTCTAAGCGTGTTACAAACATAACATCAGACAAATTCTAGCACTTATCTGTAGAAAACAACAAAAAATCCGAATTTATCAGTATGAATACAATAATTTCAACAAAACGATATGTTATAAAAATTTGTTTTCTCGTTCGCTATAGACATTACACAGAAAAAGCTCTGATATTATGACAACAGTATTAATGTTACTACAACAGTAATTTTTTGTTATCTGTGAGCCGTCGGTAACTTATGTTGTTGTTTGTGTGATATACTGTTAATGTAACTTTAAGTAATTTTGTAACAACATTACCTTCTTACTGTTCTGTCAACATTAAGGTAGTGTTTAGATTGCTGCAAAAAAAAATTGTGTTGAATTGATGTTATCATTTATTTGTGTTAAAATTTTCTTGTATTTTATTTACTTTAAAAAAAAAATTTCGACGTAAAATAAATTTAAGTACAATTATTCTGTCACAAGAAGGAATATTACCAACGCATAAAGTAATGTTGGCTGGGAGGGGAATTGAACCCACGGTTCGAGTGCTTGAGGTTTTCCATTTTGCGGAACCTGACACCCAACCAACTACACTATCACAACCTGATTGAGTGCGTGTCAATAATGTGGGTATTCCATTAAAACATAATTACAAATAGCTGTTCTCTTTCGTTACGTGAAAATACTTAATGCACTGTGAATATATGCACAACTGGCACCGGTAAACTGCTTTGCAAAGTTTGAGAACTGGTCTTAGCTAATTTTAGTTCTGACGTTATGCTTCAAATTTTAAATACTCGTACAGTCGTTTCATTGTACGAGTTTATCTCTATTTACTACTATCCACCATTTCACAACGCCAAATCAGTGTAAACTTGATATGGCTGGACGTTTCTTTATTATCACAGTAACAAAATGTTTTGTTCTTCCTGTTATTTTTAGCATACTACGACATTTGTTTGCGGCAACATTACATTCAGACTTTGTTGACATTATCACTTCAACAGTATATTTGCATAAGTGTAATATAAGAGTTTGTATCTGGGTAACATTATTAACTATGTCACAATATAAAGATTTTAATAATTGCCTCAATAGTAATTTTTTGGTTGCAAAAACATTATACTTTTTCCGGTACGCAGCTTCGAAAGTTTAGTTTCAAAAGTTTCTAATTATTTTTTAACCAGCTACATATATGACGGTAAATCGTCTCGTGGGAAACATGAGCTGGCGAGGGGAAGTTAAATAATCCCTGATATTTCCAACTGAACAGCTCGTAGCTGGCAGCCTAATAGCAGGGGTGTTGTGTGTCGTTGCCCCAGATGGGGGACAGATAGCGGAGCGGGGCGTGTACACGCGGCCACTTGTTCCCCCTACCAACCCCCCCTCCACCATCGTAAAAATCGACTAGGCGCGTGTCCTGCGTGGCTTGGTATCGACTGCGCGGACGTCCTTGGCAGACACCCAGGCGCCACCGAGGCTCGACCAGACACCGCGTCGCGCCCTGTCAGCCCCGGCACGTGACGGAGGCCGCCTGTCGCATAGGCCGCCCGCATGCCCCACTTACCACTGCCCACCCGCGCTACGTCCTTGCTCCTTGTATGTCAGGCTAGCCCGCGTAGCAGCGCTGTCCGCGTGGTGGTATACTCACGGAGGCTTCAGGGGCTACGATGCATACATGCACACTATGTATTTATTTAGGTATATATTTATTCACGGCTTAATACTCAGCCACTGGCTCGTTTACAATTCGTACGTGTGTTCATACAAACAATATAAGTTAACAGCACAAATATAATATGATACAAGTAGAATGTACTGAATTAACTAACAATAATGAAAAAAAAACTTCTTTTTTTTAAAGAATATTCTGCGTTTGTGTGAAAAGTTCTACATAAGCTTTTTTAGGCAGAAATCATTTACTTTTTTCCCTTGCAAAAGTGAATTGGAAAGTTTTCCAAATCTCCCGGATTTATTTTCATCGAATTATGATTTTCGTCTTCTAGGTGTATCCCCAAAATTTACCAGCAGTATTGTAGAAATCGCGTTACACGAAAACTTCTCTAGAGGAAGTGTAATAACTTTTCAAATCACGTTTTTTATGCAAACGTTTAAGAGTTCCAGACGAATTATTTTATTTATTTATTATGTGCATGCCAACAGATCTAGGCCTTTCTGCAGGATAGCATAGGTTAGGGAATTGGCAGGGTGCAATATATAGATAAATTATAAGTAAAAGACAAATAAATTAAATAATATAATGTTAACAGTTTTATGTTTGTGATACACGACATATTCAGGAAACAACCAAACACATTGGGGTGATTATTCAAAGGTTTGATTTAAAAAAGTGTGAAGATACTGCGAATAGACTATAGTTTGGAAAATGTACACGAGTTTGCTAGCTTCAGGAGAACATTTTCTATGCTCTCTTAAGAGGGAGATATTTAAACGTATCCACTTACATGGCGTGCCAACTCTTATACTTGTCTCTTATTAGCTATTACTAGGGCCAGTTACTTTTCGCGTAAAAATCGGAGCACACGGTAGACTTCAATACTATATACACACCTCAGCTGTTATTATACTTCCATTGGCTGCTGGTGCCATGTCCGTCTGTGACCAAGTCGCTCAGGACTAAGTAACTCCGACACTGAACCTTCGTGATTTGTGCGCAAACGGTCAACACGGGACAGAACATTTTTTAACCAATCAAAGAAGCTGGACGACCCTACAGTGCTTTGGACTGTATCTTGTCTCGAAATCTTTTCGCGAAATATCACTGCCCCTAGCTACAACTGGTTCGCTGTTAACTGACTTCTCAAATCAACCATTGAACCGTCCTGGTGCTGGCCAGGACATCTCCAGAATCAAATTCAACGGTCGTACGTATCCAGACAGAACCGTGATCCGTCGCCGAACACCACTCGTCGCCGATCCGCAAGCTGCCATGACGGCGGAAGGTGACACATGATCGGCTATGCTCAGTTCTTACAGGTAGACGCCGCGACAACAGAGTCCGCTCTGCTAGGCGCCTGGATGTGGTACTGGTCGACAGAGGCGTAACTCCAGCTGCCACGACATGTCCTTGGATGGCGCGTAGCGATGCCCGTGGAGTGCCTACAGCCTGTCTCACGATGAAACTACCCTCCTTGCTAGTGGTCCACCGGTGTTGATCCGAGCCTTCTCGACGGGTGTGTGTACCCTCCTGTTCCCCCTGCGTCCAACAACTACTCACAGTGCCAGCCAGAACTGTTCAAGGGGTGAGCGAAGGGCTGGAACGTTTAACCTGCCTCTCAGAGCGCGACGATGCCGCCTCTCTCGAACTCTNGTTCAAGGGGTGAGCGAAGGGCTGGAACGTTTAACCTGCCTCTCAGAGCGCGACGATGCCGCCTCTCTCGAACTCTGGGCAAAGGCTTCTCGGAATGTCCCGTCGGGGCATTCTGCGTGTTTACTGAGCTTGGCTGTGTGGCTCTCACNCTCTGGGCAAAGGCTTCTCGGAATGTCCCGTCGGGGCATTCTGCGTGTTTACTGAGCTTGGCTGTGTGGCTCTCACACTGCTCACGTTTCTACGTAGGCCTTGTCCGGTGTCTTGCAGCTATGCATGACGTAGGCACGTGTATGCCTCCTAGTGGCACGTCCGCGCAAGCGAACAGCATCACACGCAAATGGTACACAAGTCAGGCTGTGATGATGCAGTGCGGCAACCTTCGTTATACTCGCGCGATTCATTCCTGGTGAAAGTTTTTTATTGTTTATAAGTTTATAGAAATATAAGAAAATTATATAATTTATGCAAGTCAGTTTCAGCCCGACCGTTATTTTATAAGATAAATAAATGTTCACAAAATCAATTTTTAAAATATATATTTTTAACATTATTGCCAATATTTAGAGACCTGAAAAATTCGCGTTTTCATTTCGGGACAAGCTATAATTCAAAAACCCGTACGTTTGTATTGCTAATGCTATTGGTCCACCCGTTAAATTACACCTCCATTGTTATTACCCTACTTAACGAAGGTTTTTCGTGGAAAATGTGCTTTCTGAAGCATTCAATAAAGAAATACGCATAAATATTAATTAAAAATCGCCTCCTATTAGTAGGGGCACCCGAATTTCTCGAAAATATTTCACGACCAGTTGTATTTCACAGCAATTTAGCTCAGATCTACTTTTGTGATTTGGCGATCTAGATGTTACGCGTCCTAAGTGTCTGCCCACTGATCAGAGACGTACAGTTCGGAGTAACTTAATTCTGATTGGTCAGTCAACTAGTTAAATGTCTTCTCACACACACGCCGCCAATAAGCAAAAGGAAACTGCTAATTCGCTCTTAGGGTATTGAAACCTAGCATGTGCGAAAATGTTTTGGCGAAATTCGGTGTCCCTACCTATTAGTTTTAAAATATTTCAGATAACAAAATTCTAGCAAATTTTTTTTNGTTTTGGCGAAATTCGGTGTCCCTACCTATTAGTTTTAAAATATTTCAGATAACAAAATTCTAGCAAATTTTTTTTATAGTGTTACAACATGTATGCAGTCTTCTTTCACATGCAACATACGCCGTACTTTTCTGACAATTTTGGTTGTGTGAACCACTTTTCTTTTAGTTATGCGTGTTGTATCTCGTGCAGTGCTCATTAAAAAAAGTCGCTCACCTTTTATCCCAACGATTAACTAGCAGATTCCCCTCGTCTGTTGGGGCTGCGGTGGTGTAGCGGCTAGAGGTCTTGCCTCCCACCAATGCAAAGTTCCGAGATAGCGAGTGGTGTTCTCGTCGTATCGCCTGAACTATGCTCCGGGTGCATAGACGCTCTTGAGAGCCACCGAGATCTCTCTACTCTACTGCCCTCGTCTAGTTCCCCCCCCCCTCCCACCACCCCCCTGTTTCTCTCGTCACTTTATCGCAGATATCGCCGCCACTCAGCAGTCCCGACAGGATGTCCGCCGTCCGGCAGGATGTCCGCCCTCGCAACTTCCACGTGGCCTGAGGTAAGGTTAATTATACTCAAGTCTTGGGGAAAAAAACGTGATTTTCCGCCGCTAGGTGCGCAGTGTTCCAAAAGGTAACTTTTAATTAAAACTCCAAGCTACGCGAGTAATGAAAGATAAGGATTTTCTTTATTACGAGGTTATTTTATTTTTGATTTATCGTCATTACAATTATCCTGTTTCTTAACGTAGAAAATAGAGACAATCTGGTAAACGTGCGATACCAGCGCTTACCTAGTGATGAAAGTTTTGGTTGCCAAACTTGTAACATTGATCTTCCCAATATGAGTAGAAGTAATCTTACCTGAGGTCAGGTTTATTCCACTCAGCTTGGGAATCTCAACGCCTTCAGTTTGGCAACCAGAAATTTTCGGTGCCAGGAAGCGCTGGTGTCGCGTGTGCACCGAATTGGTCTGTTGTGTATGTATGCAAGCATATATGACAATTGTAATTTCCATAAAATAAATACATTTCTGTAAAATCTTTCGATTTTTCATTGTGTTAAAACCTACGTAAGGAGTAAACTTTGTTCTCAAAATTGGAGAGGAAATATAACAAAATATGTCTATAAGTTTTTTTATATTCTGTGGTATATTTGAGTTTAGTAAAACGTTGACTTGCACAATTAATTAATTTAAGTCTGCTGTCTAAATAAAAAAAAGTTATCATGGATAAAAATATTATTTTTGAAACTACCCTGCGTAATTTCCTAAAGGGAAAGGAGAAAAATGCAAAGTATTATTTTAATGACAGCCTGCACTTAAATTTGTAACGTTTTCCCATTGAAATAAACCTTCTTTTGAACACTCGATGCCAAACACAATTGTATTCTCACTATTTATTCTTGTAAACACCATTGGAGGACGTGAATAATAGTTACAATATAAAGTTAATACTTACAAACTTTGACTGAGGCAAGTATATAGGCCTAATCACAATTCCAGCCAAACACTAACATTCACACACAAATAAATTGAATTTCTCAATTTGCTGCTATCTTAAAAGTTTCCTCTTTGGAACACGGGCGCATATAGCGGCGCAAAGTGTCCTTATGCCAAACTCTCCCATAAGAAATCTTGTTTTGTTCCTAACCTGAGTAGAGTGAACCTTATAGGCTATTCGCTGTAAAGTGAGCACTTTTGAAAGCCTTTTCATTTGGAATAATATTCAATAAATATATTTAATTTTAGCTTTGGACGTTAACTTCCGAGTTTGGTAGAATATACACGCTGTTTTTTATTACATAGAGAGCAATATTTTATTTAAAACGTTTGCTAAAGTATGAAACATAGCTGAAAGGAAAAAGTAACTCACTTCACCATGAACAGCCTATACCATCTGAAACAAGTGCCTGCTGCCTTCGCTACTGAGTTCACGGGCGGTTCAAGGAGTCAGTCTTGAGGTTGGGGAGGCTGGCAACTTCGCAGTAAATACTTAAATCTCCTACATGTTAACATTTTTATGTTTTACTCCTCAGCATTGTAAGTTATGCATAACTTATCAGCCGTTCACGTTTAAGTGGGCAATTTTGAAATCAACATTTTGAAAATGTCACTGCCCCTACCTGCGTGTACTTGAACGGGGCGCGGTGAATGGCGTGCGTCCAGTAAAGTTGGTAACGACGGAGGGATGAAGTTCCATGTCTTGGCGTTGAAATTAAAAAGTGATACGTAAACATTTGTGTGTACTGAAATTATTGTTTGCTTTCTGGTGTTTACGTGCAAATTTGTAAAATATTTACTTTTCTAATAATTTCGCAGTTTTCCCTTTCTCGACATATGAATAAAGCGATCAGGCCTATGGCAATGTTAATTTTAGATTTACTAGAATATTACGCAACGTGCATACAATTATATCTTAAGCAGGGATTTCAAAAGCGGTAAATTTACCGTGAGCAGCCTATACTAGCACTATCAGCATTCAAATGCATAATTTAATGTTAATAACTTTTGACGTAACTTTGCTGTTGAGTATTAAAATACAAAAGGTATATAAAATTTCTGGTGCAAAGTTGAGCTTTTTGGGGGAGGGGGGGATTTTTTCCTTCTNTCTCGTATCCTGCACTGGTTGAGTGTAAACAATAACAATGCTTCAGACGGGGAGCAGTCGTTGAGAATTTTCTCCGCGATTTGGTCGTTAGCTTCTTGGCAAGGCACATGGTAGCTCTCACAGGGTTGCTCTGTTACCGTCCCTCTGTCCTCTCGTGGCACCTTCGTGCAGCAGCCAGACAATCAACCATGACAGGCATTGCTCCGTCTCTTTTCAGAAGACCGCCTAAACAGACGCGTGTTTCGTAAAAAAAAAAACCTTTAAAAATCCACAACTTTATTTCAGGAACAATTAAACTTTTAAAAACTCTTACGTTTTTGTCACTTCCGCAGTTGATCCGTGGGTAATTTCGGCACCTCTTGGAATATTCCGAGCCAACAATAAACAAGCGACAGCAGTATGTCTCTTTGACGTGTTGGTAAGCAATCAGTGAGTAAATGACATCTGGTTGCGAATACGAACGGCTGGTGATGCTTAGCCGACATATCAATTAACTCGCAATAGTATTATGCTGTTAGTTCTAAACCAAATTTTTATACTCGTGATTTACAAAATAAAAACATAATTCTTTAGTAAAATTACATTCTCGGCCAGTTCCTTTACTCTAAATAGTTTTATAATATAAATAACAAAAATCATTTTCTAAGCAAATATTTATGGGAAATAATTAATTAACCGTACTCAAGTTACGATTCTCTCGTAGTCACCATTATGAGCATCATAAGATAGGTATAGTCTATTATCAGTATCTTTGCACTTTTTGAATCAAACTCTTGAAAAATCACACCATGTATGACGTGTATGTTTGTTATCTTAATATGACATGTATCATAACCGTTCTAACTTCTGTTTACATAAACATTTCATTTTTTTGTTAAATTTAACTTTAAATAACATGTTATCTATAAATTATAATACTCCATTTATAATTAATACCAATAACACATATATAAAATAGGTGTGTTGGTAATACCTCTAAATGTTACCTTTTATAACTTTAGTCTCGGCTACTATTTTTTGTATATATTAATTACAGTATCTCTGTAAACTTTTTTAAAAATTGATTTTTATGGTTATTTAATTTTAAGTATATCTTTAAAGAAACTTAAAATGATTTTACTACATTAGTATTCATTACTTTAATATATAGCGATTAAATTTTATTACAAATTGTACAGTATCTACCATTGCCATAAAAACAGTATTTATATTTTATATTTTTACAGTTGATATATCATGTAATATGTTTCACATATATAATTTTTTAATATTGTTTCAACACAGGAATGTTTAACACAAAAATATGTGTTTAGACACCAAAAATATTTATGACTGTCTATTCAACCTGCACTTTTACATTATAACGATTTTATAATTTTACTTAAACGCAAAATTTATAAAAGTTCGATAACATTTTCTACCGTTTATTTTTCCATTAAAATGTGAGCCAATAACGCTTAATAACCCTACTGGTGATAAAGTCCATTACGACTGCTATTGGCTGAAGTCCAAGTTATTTGCTGGCGTCAGTAATGGAGATTGTTGTCTGGGGCTGCAGCAGATTGGTGCAACATTCTGCCTTCCCCCTTTCCACCACACGTCGTAACTACTTATTCAGGTTCTAATTGGCCGGAGTTAAGCTGATTGCACTACTCAATTTTATTTTAGTAATTTGTCATGTTATGTTCATATGGTCGTTTAGTAATTAAATGATAGCTTATTTGCAAACATTCGTTAGTGAATCTAAGCCATTACTATGTTCCCTGTAGTTGGGTCTAGGCCACTTACATAACATATCTGAGTATTTATATAAACGCAGGGCCTTCTTACGTGGGCATTGTTGTCGTAGGCCAGTATATATATATATGTTACTTACAGAGTTGGAATACAATTAGCATACAATAAATCACTTACAACTCATGTCACTCGCCTGTCTTCTATTAAACAATAAGTTACTTATATAAATAAGTCTACTCTACGTGGNCCTGTCTTCTATTAAACAATAAGTTACTTATATAAATAAGTCTACTCTACGTGGGTGGTAGTAACTTTCAATTAAATTCCTGAAAGCTTAGATGGTAGGTCGATATCCATATCTCTTCGACAACTATATCAATATATATGGAACTAGAAACGTGCTATAGTAGTGAAACAATTACTAATACGCACGTGCCTTATCCGGTACTCGAACCCAGAAAATCTCGCACCGTAAACAACTGGCGTGCAACCAACTGCAACACGGAGGTAGGATTCGGAGTATCAAATTCAGATGCAATCAGTCTAATTTTTTGGTAGGTAGGGTGTATTCACCTGAAGTATTTGCATGGCTGTCATTTTAAAAATAAGCGTCTGAATAACAAAAATCATGTAAATTTACATGGTCTACCATAGCGGTACTTGTGTGAAGAATTTGGTGGAAATCGTTTGATTGGTTCCAAAGGTATGACAAAAAAATTTATTTTCTCATGTGGCGCTATCGTACAAAAAGGCCTAAAAAGAGGGCTTCAAATAAATACTATTAGCATACAAATTTTAAGCTTGGTTAAATTGTTTAACAGATATGACAAGCTTATCTAAATGTTTTTTGGTATCCCCGCCATTTTGAAAATCAGTGTCTGCCCAACATAAAATATATTATTTATTAGNTTATCTAAATGTTTTTTGGTATCCCCGCCATTTTGAAAATCAGTGTCTGCCCAACATAAAATATATTATTTATTAGTTCTGCCGTATTATAACTGGTTTGCCAAATTTGGTAGGATCCGGTTGGTTGTTTCTCGAGATAGGATATTCTTTCTTGTGGCACTATCTTACAAAATGGCGCACAAAGAGACTTTTTGTAGACACATTTAATGGTTGTTAAATACAGGTTGCCAATCAATAAAAGTTACAAATTAATATTGGTGGTACATGACGTGAAATGGAACATATTTTAGTAAGGTACCCATGAACGGAAATGCCTCCTTATTCATACCACAACACTGCGATACCAGCGAGCAGGGCAACCAAGCATTGTAACATCACGTACCGGGCATTACACTAAACTAAACTAAACAGTAGGAAGTCCCATTGTCTGGCCACCTCGCTACCCCGACCTAATGCCTTAGGGACCGCGTAAAACTATTGGTGTACGACACTCCTGTGAATACCAGAGAAACTCAAGGCCAGGATTCGTGCAGCATTCGAGACCATCGAGAAGACGCCGGCCATCTTCAATCATGCGCTCCGCAGGAGCTGCAGAGGATGCATCGAATGCGAAAGAGACAATGGCGGGCAGCTGCTGTACTCTCTCTGTGTGTGATAAACCTGATTTACAAAACTGATTCACATGCACCTTTCTTAATGCCTGACGCCAGCACCGCACGCTGCAATCGCCACTTGGGGTATAAGGAGGCATTGCTTATCCGCAAATGGGTATTATCTTGATAAAATGCGTTCCATTTCATCTCATGTACCACCCCTATTAATTTGTAACACTTATTCGTTGGCATTCTACGTACTACCAGAAAATTTATAACATGGTTTCGAGCATGTAGCATACTAAGCATAAATGCTATATGGCCGCCGTTTGAAAAATAAGAGTCCGGCCCAATTAAAACAACCCAATTTACATAGCCTGCCATATAACAACTTGATTGTCATATTTGGCAGGAATCGGTTAGTTGTTTCCCGAGGTATGACATGCAAATGTATTTTTATTCTTATGATGCTATCTGACAAAATGGTGAGAAAATGAGATCCGTGTAGACACGCTTGGTGGTTTTGATATATACTTCCAGCATTCAAAATTAAGTTGAAATAATTTACATGGTTTCGTAATAGATACTTTCAGTATACAAAGTTTTGTCGAAATTGGCTGAATGTATATAAAATAATCCTAAAATATTTGCATGGCAACCACTTTAAAAATAAGTGCCATATCCACCTAAATCACATAATTTTACATGACCTACCTTAATATTACTTACGTGCCAAATTTGGTGAGAATCGCTTGAGTAAGTTTCAAAATTGAAAAAAAAAAAAAAATAGAATCTTTATAATGTTTTAGTTATATCTACCAGAATAGTGTAACAAGAATGGCATATATCTCGAAAATTAATACTTACCCGATGTACTGTCAACAAACAATATTTGGTTAAAATCAATTAAATGGTTCCCGAGATACGATATTTTTAATTAGTCGCCATTTTAAAAATAAGCATCTGGCATTGACGAAAAAAAAAAGTCGGGTGTCCTTACTAAGTTCTATATGTGTACCAAGTTTGATAAAATTCTGTTCTCACGTTCGAAAGTTTTTAGGGGCACGCACACAGACACACAGACAGGAAGGTTATCTCATTGGCTAAAGACAGAGTTTGGCACAAATAAAAGCCTTCCTTCTATATCTTAAAATTAACATGTGAGCCAATAATTAATGTTCTTAAGATTAATTGTTTTCGGATGTCAAAATAGAGATTTTTATATGCAGTTAATTTTAACATCCGATTATCAGGTAATCTTTGAAGGGAAGCGTGTTAAATGCCATCTAGAGTTCATAATGCATGTACAAGTTATGAAAAGTTGATTTATTTGCATTGTTCTTTTAAGTGGCAATTTTAATCTAATATACAGTAGCACGGAAAAAGTCGATGCCAATAATACTCTCAATAATTACTTTGAATACTTGTGAGCACTCTTATACATAAAGCACAATGAATAATAATTTAATATGCATGTATAGAGTATTATAATATTTTTAACTTTTTAAATTATTGAAAACNTTATCTAAATGTTTTTTGGTATCCCCGCCATTTTGAAAATCAGTGTCTGCCCAACATAAAATATATTATTTATTATTTCTGCCGTATTATAACTGGTTTGCCAAATTTGGTAGGATTCGGTTGGTTGTTTCTCGAGATAGGATATTCTTTCATGTGGCACTATCTTACAAAATGGCGCACAAAGAGACTTTTTGTAGACACATTTAATGGTTGTTAAATACAGGTTGCCAATCAATAAAAGTTACAAATTAATATTGGTGGTACATGACGTGAAATGGAACATATTTTAGTAAGGTACCCATGAACGGAAATGCCTCCTTATTCATACCACAACACTGCGATACCAGCGAGCAGGGCAACCAAGCATTGTAACATCACGTACCGGGCATTACACTAAACTAAACTAAACAGTAGGAAGTCCCATTGTCTGGCCACCTCGCTACCCCGACCTAATGCCTTAGGGACCGCGTAAAACTATTGGTGTACGACACTCCTGTGAATATCAGAGAAACTCAAGGCCAGGATTCGTGCAGCATTCGAGACCATCGAGAAGACGCCGGCCATCTTCAATCATGCGCTCCGCAGGCGCTGCAGAGGATGCATCGAATGCGAAAGAGACAATGGCGGGCAGCTGCTGTACTCTCTCTGTGTGTGATAAACCTGATTTACAAAACTGATTCACATGCACCTTTCTTAATGCCTGACGCCAACACCGCACGCTGCAATCGCCACTTGGGGTATAAGGAGGCATTGCTTATCCGTAAATGGGTATTATCTTGATAAAATGCGTTCCATTTCATCTCATGTACCACCCCTATTAATTTGTAACACTTATTCGTTGGCATTCTACGTACTACCAGAAAATTTATAACATGGTTTCGAGCATGTAGCATACTAAGCATAAATGCTATATGGCCGCCGTTTGAAAAATAAGAGTCCGGCCCAATTAAAACAACCCAATTTACATAGCCTGCCATATAACAACTTGATTGTCATATTTGGCAGGAATCGGTTAGTTGTTTCCCGAGGTATGACATGCAAATGTATTTTTATTCTTATGATGCTATCTGACAAAATGGTGAGAAAATGAGATCCGTGTAGACACGCTTGGTGGTTTTGATATATACTTCCAGCATTCAAAATTAAGTTGAAATAATTTACATGGTTTCGTAATAGATACTTTCAATATACAAAGTTTTGTCGAAATTGGCTGAATGTATATATCAAATAATCATAAAATATTTGTATGGCAACCACTTTAAAAATAAGTGCAATATCCACCTAAATCACATAATTTTACATGACCTACCTTTATATTACTTACGTGCCAAATTTGGTGAGAATAGCTTGAGTAATTTTCAAAATTGAAAAAAAAAAAATCCTTAGAATGTTGTAGTTATATCTACCAGAATTGTGTAACAAGAATAGCATATATCTCGAAAATTAATACTTACACAATGTACTGTCACCATACAAAATTTTGTTAAAATCAATTAAATGGTTCCCGAGATACAATAAATTTAATTAGTCACCATTTTGAAAATAAGCATCTGGCATTGACGAAAACAAAAAAAAAGTCTGGTGTCCTTACTAAGTTCTATATGTGCACCAAGTTTGATAAAATTCTGTTCTCACGTTCGAAAGTTTTTAGGGGCACGCACACAGACACACAGACAGGAAGGTTATCTCATTGGATAAAAACAGAGTTTGCCACAAATAAAAGCCTTCCTTCTATAATTTAAAATTAACATGTGAGCCAAACATAATTAATGTTCTTAAGATTAATTGTTTTTGGATTTCAAAATGGAGATTTTTTAATGCAGTTAATTTTAACATCCGATTATCAGGTAATCTTTGAAGGGAAGCGTGTTAAATGCCATCTAGAGTTCATAATGCATGTACAAGTTATGAAAAGTTGATTTATTTGCATTGTTCTTTTAAGTGGCAATTTTAATCTAATATACAGCAGCACGGAATAAGTCGATGCCAATAATACTCTCAATAATTACTTTGAATACATGCGAGCACTCTTATACACAAAGCACAATGAATAATAATTTAATATGCATGTATAGAGTATTATAATATTTTTAACTTTTTAAATTATTGAAAACGTGTAAAGGATTTATGTTTCAGATCGAAGAATAGATTGTGTAATTTTGTTGCAGTAAAAATTATATCAACAATCATTAGAGACCGAAAAAATTCGCTAGTTCAATGGCCTGCAGGATAGACTCTACAGTCCTATGCACAAATATGCCTATATTAAATGCACATTGGTTGTCTGCTGTGACAGTGGAAGGCGGCGATTGGGCCAGCGTTCTCCAGGAGGAATCAGACACAGCGTGCACCAATGGCTAAAGTTATATCAACACACCTGTTATGAATTATAGCTTGTCTCAAAATGAATTAGCGAATTTTTCAGGTCTCTAACAATCAGGCAGCTGTTTCACACCCATGCTGAAATAAAAATTAATAATATTTCCTTTCATCCTCAATATTATAAAGTCCATTGCAAACATTCGTAAAGACTTTTAGGATCCCGATTCCAGATGCCAATCAGTGTCCAAGCTGTAAGTAAATTCTTCACTCCAGAAACAATACACATCTTTAGAACGGACATAGATTTTACAAAAAATACACACGTTTTGCGGCAATTCACGAGCGCCGAGATTAATTAAATTATAAAAATTGAGAAGTATTAAATATTTTTAACTCATCCCTCTATGTCACGTAATATTACATTAGGCATCATGAAGTCGTTAGAGCAATATTAGATCGTACATACTTCTGTCAAATTCTACTTGATTGCTAGGAACATCCAGACGTAACCAAGTTATAGGTAGAAGAAATACAAATCGGGCAACAGGGATAATCTTAAATAATTCATTCGAAAATGTCATTACAAATCTATTTGTTGGGACCTTTTTCATAGTAGGATGCACGTCTAATTTGAAATAAAATCCACTTATTTATTTACAGTGTTATACAGCTTTCACTTTCTCAACATGACTGTACGTCGCAAACTAGTACAACTTATGCCAGCTAGCAATCATTGTGAACAAAATTTGCAATATTATTGAACAGTACAGTGTTAATTAACTATTGCAAGCAATATAATAGCATTCATAAACCCAAATACAAGTAAAATGAAATGTTGGATATATGGATAATAATAACTGTTCTATTCAGGCCCCAATTAATCACTTCTGTAATATAACTGCAATTGAGAAATGGTCTTAAGAACTCCAGTGCGTTATTAGAAGCCAACGAACCACTGCAAAAATCTTTTATATGGAAAAATTATATTTTGACTTAGTGAATAAATATTTGAAGGGAAACAGTTCTTTTTTCTTAGCCAGCAAGAAAGCTCCTAAATTATTTACGTGCATGTTTACGTGCATTTCACCGGAGACAAGTTGAGAGCAACTAAGTTTATGACCCCCACAGCTTGAGCGGGACACTACTGTGGAGTGAAATGTGTGTTGACAGCGGTGTAGAGGTAAATTAATGGCCTATCAAATTTTCAGCTCACTGCCATTCTAGTTGTGGTGTTGACGCCACTGCCTGTTAGGAGAATTAACTGGACAGCGAAACTGCGAGACTGTACCACAGAGTAGATAAGTAAACAAATATGAAATTGGGTGGCGTTTCACGGATGTGGATGAACCCGTTATCTGATTGGCTTCACGAGGCTCCGGGAACGGGCTTTGCGTCCGATTGGCAACTGTATGTTCCGAAAGGTTCCCTATTGGCTGGACGTTTTACTGGTGAGTATAGAATATTCGCGGTATCTTCACATTTTTTCAATCAAACCTTTAAAAAATCACCCCATGTATGATATGCCTCGCAGTTTCCTAAATATGTCATGTATCACAAACTTTTTATACTTTTTTAAACATAAAAGTACCTTATTTGTATTCAAATTAATCTTTTGCTATTATTATATCTCTAAATTATAATAATTAATTTATAATAAACGTGAATGAAAACGGGGAGAAAAATTGTGAGTTGGTAATACCGATTAAGGAATAGTTCTAATGCAAAATATTACTGCACAGAATGCTCACAAATGCTATGCATTGTCCCTTTTGGTGTAATTTTCTAGACTCGGTTAAGCTTTGTTTGCATGAGGCGGAGGAATCTGCAGGAAGTAGAACTGTAGCAGAGCTTCAGAAAAGTAACCGTGAATGGACTTTTAAGTACCAAGCGCTGATTGACGAACGGCGATCCAACATTTTACTGACCAGTGAGCCCATCCTGCTGTCGTGTGCAGCTGCAGTTCGCGGCACAAGTGACTGATCCACTTCTGTATATGTTCCTACTCTGTGACTGTACAACGACTGTTTGACAGTAAACCAAGTATGTTCTGTGTATAACTATGACACGTGTTATTTAGTTATGTAAGAGATGTTGCTGTTTCACTAACTTGCATGATCTACTATGCTGCACTCTGTCATAAAATCTAAAAAACCAGGGGAAAAAAATAAAACAAATAAAATGATAGAATATTTTGGGGAGCGGGGGTTGCAATTGGTTCATTTTTGCATATTAGTTCAAAACAGCTGTTGTGCAGTAAACTGATATATAGATCGTAGTCAATGCAAACTCTTCACAACAGATGATCAAGCTCAATAATAAATTTTATAACGGATCAATTTTACACCCGAAAGCTATCATGATTTGGTAGGTGAGGGGGGGGGGGGTTCGATTTATGCAAACTGAACACCTAAAGAGGCACTCATACTCATGCTTTTCTTGATAAATAAACAAACATTTGTCCTTTGTAACGCACATTATACACCACAGAGATTCAACGTAATATTTAAATTCATAAAAAAATGTTAAATTTAAAAAACGTTCGTAGAGGACTGTGAATAGAGTATTGCCGAAGTAAATTGGAGGCAAACCTAATTTCCCAATAAAAAAATCTGAAATATTTTTGTTTGTTCATGTGTATTCGAAATCTCAAAAATTATGAAATAAATATTCGTTTATTAGAAATAAAACTTCATGTTAACAATTCTGGGATATTTTTCATAACTTTTCGTTTTCTTACTTATTTAGCTCTGATTTTTATAGTTTATTGATGTAGTAATATGGCTGGAATAAATCCTCTAATTACTTACGTAAGGCGTACTTTCATGAAAAAAAAACTATATTTTTAAATGAGGCAAAATGTTGAAAGTGTATTTTGGGTTCATGAAATTAACCACATGTAACAATTTAACCGTTACGTAGGAAAGTGCGCTATACCAAATGAAGATGTAAATTAATAATATAAACGAATTAAAATAACGTTTNTAACCGTTACGTAGGAAAGTGCGCTATACCAAATGAAGATGTAAATTAATAATATAAACGAATTAAAATAACGTTTCAAACACGGCTAACTAACTGTGCATGCTTACCAAATGATGTATCCAAATTTTTCGAGTATAAACTAATCAAAATTTTAAATTTGAAAACTTTACAGTTTTGGTAGTTTAACCACTTGAACTCAACTCGATAAAAAGTGAAACTATTTTTTACGACCAAATGGTTTTTGTTGGTATTTGTAAATATGGCCAGCAAGGTGGCAGTGCGTTTAATCGCACCCCGATCTCGTCATTTCATACGAGTGTTCAAATTCATATTGCACTGCAGCCAACTGTACAACATTATACTGAACGTTATCCTCTCATCCTCCTCCGATATTTCCTTGAGGAAATATAATTTTGTCTCGTCCAATTTAATAAAATCCAAACTAGCTGATCTTATTGACAAGTAATTTAAAATATAAACCATATAGTTAATTTCTTTAAATAATCAACGAAGTGAAATATGATAATTTTTCGCAAGCACTAACCTACCCTTACCATGCAAAAACGAATTATTCCAGGATTAATCGTATCTCTGTACACAAATCCATTACATTTTATCAGCAATCGCTAGCTTCCAGTTTGCTGTAGTTCATAAATCACGCCACTTGCGAAAGGAGTACGCTTAATTGTTCAGTTGTATCTCGCAAACAAATAGTTGGTCACAGATAATAGAGGACTATTTGGCCTAATAAGACCTGATAATAACGTTTTGCAGAAAAAACGTATTCGCAAATTACTGTAACAACAGAATACAAAGAGAATGTCTACTGCGGGAAAAACGTACTGCGACAGTTTTGACAAAAGGTGGGCAAGGCATTTTGAGGACTCTCTAAGATGGTGGTTATAGTAATCTGGCAAGCGAATTATCACATGCAAGTAGGATATTTCAAACGCTTGGATGAAGAACAGTTAAATTGATTGCTGTGTCATTTTCCAGTAGTGCATTAACTCTAGACTTAGATACGGGTTCAAGAGTCCAATATCCAATTGGCGCATCTGTGACGGAAGTTGATTTTGGTCTTCCCTGAAGAGAGGTATTAGTACTGTGAGTTCCAAAAACAGCAGTTGGTGTTTTAAAACTTATAGAGCAAATTATTTTACTACAAAGTATATAATTAATTTTTGTGATATTTATGATTGATTATGAAATATATACATAATATAATTTACTTAAATAGTATTAAATATAAAATAATACTTCATATATTATAATAAGCAATAACATGAAATTCTTGGGTAATAATATTATTAAAAACTTTTCGTGACATTTAGGCATTAAGTATCAGGTACGCAAAACATGCAGTGTGGTTAAAAATAATATGTACGCTTATCACTGACAGTCTTAATTTACTGCTTTCTTCCAAACACCGTCGATGAAATACTGAGCCAGTTGCCTATTGAATCTCAATAAAAAATAACTCTCATCAAGATGGAGTGAATATATACGTGTACTCGTAAAAAACCTGATACAAAAAGGTGGATATGTCTGTCACTTAGAATCTTTGAAAAGAATAAATATAGAGTGTATTTGAAAGTATATTCCTTCCTACTGAATTCCCACACACCAGAACGCACTCACGTTCAGACAATATCGCGGCGGTCAGAGGAGTTTGCTCTTCATGCCTTTACTCAGCATACTTACAGTGTCGGCTACGTACCGGTTAAAGTCTGGATGAATAATTATGGAAAAGTATACGGGCATTATTTCCGTTATACCGTGAACTCCCTGTGAGAATAACAAATATCATGCGAAATTTTATTAAATCGTAATTGCATTACAACATGGTCAGAGGCACCACGTGCTAATGCTAGTCCGAGGAATTCGGGGGCCGCGGTGGCTGAGCGGTTAGACTGCTCGCCTCCCACCAAGGCGAACCGGGTTCAATCCTTGGCCGGTTCAAATCCGGATTTTCACAAGCGGTAATCGTACCGGACAACGCCGCTGGTCGGAGGGTTTTCTCGCGGATCTCCCGTTTCCCCCACCCTTATATTCCGGCGCTGCTCCATACTCACCTCACTTCACCTTCATCGGCTCTCAAGATCTCGATGTTAAGAGCCTGCCAAATCTCTTCACTCATTCCGAGGAATGCGGTTTAGTAAGTTCTAATTACAAAAAAAACAGCCATTCATTTGCTGCGACACATATGGTAACTGACAATGTGGTATGCGCACTCTACGTTATAATGTCTGTACGGTTAAGACGCTGCATTACTATTCCAAATTCCCTGCCAGCGTTTCCTGTCTTACATAGTTCATTACAAATTGTTCAGGTAAATATAAGTCTTGGAACCTTTTAGAACAAGTATCTTACAGGGACTTGCAAGAAACTCTTGAGTTTAATTTGACGCATATCCAGCAGAGTCATTACGTATTTTTCTGTTTTGCAATAGTCTCACAGTGAATAGGATTTATTGTAATTGAGTTTAAATGTTGAGTATGAAATGCTGATCATATAAGACAAGTTAACCTAACATGACATAACCTAATATTACCAAACCTAACCCTGCCTAATGAAAGGGGACAATGTATTAATATGTGCATAATATTTTTTTACATATTCCTTACCACTTCGAGTGTGGCATTGATGTGGCATCCAAGACAAGCTTGAAGTAAGGAGATTGTATCCACCACAGCTGTTATTTATCGGTAGTCCAAGTCGCCATCGTCGTATTGGTCCACAATACTACGCACTTCATACTGTTCTGTGCAATATGCGCTATTGACCGAATATCAGTCAATAGAATGGTGATTTAACAATGATCCAACAAAACGTTCTTTACTGCGTAACGTTCTTTGTAAATACATCATGTTGATTTGAGTAATTTAAGTTTTGTGTGCTGCTTACAGTTCAATAATTTGTAGTAAACAACATGAAAACTGCTGGCGAGGCAATATGACGTCGCCGATTTCTTTGAGGAATTCGGAATTCTTCGTATTACGGCAAACTCCGTATAACTATGTTAAACTCAGGCAACATAGTAGTGTTACGCGCTTGCTACTCTGCATCTCGTCCCTTGCACCGACCCGCTCGAGCGAACGAAGGAGTGTGTCAAGGTCAGACGAGCGATAACCCAAGGAGCGCGCGGGAATGTACAAAGGCGAGCCGCTCGCGTTCTCCAGATTAAGCCTAGCTGTACTCTTGCGCTCCCGTTCCTAGGTGAATTGAAGTTTATAGGGTTGTCGTTGCAAGAATGTTCTGTCCATCGCCCTAGTCTCTCTCAGAGTGACTCGGGGAGTGGGGAATCTTCTAGATGGGGCCAGCGAGACCGTTTAAGACGAGACGGACCTCCGAGCAGACAGTTGGGAGTTTGGAGGATCGTACGACGTTAGCGGCCAGATGTGCCAACACAGCGAAACTACGAGCCATCAGAGCGACGAGTGGCGGGTGAGAGTGACCAGCGGAAGTGAAGTACGTGGACTGCGAGCATCGGTACAGTGAAGAGTACGACTGACGGACGGGACTACTGAACTGGATGCGTTAGTGACAAACATTTGGAGGGATGACAATAGACAGATTTTTTGTAAATAATAATATAGCGTGAATTAGATGACTGTAGCCAATATAGAGACAGTGATAAGAACTTTAATAAAAATTTAGATGTATTTTAAATATTGCTTTCACTGAATATAACAACTGAAAATAACAAGAGTAATAGTATATATAAGGTAGTTTAACATTACCAGTTATTTTATTTATATTAAGACCTCCATTCCTCGCGTTCTCGGATACGCCCCTGGTGCCTTGTAACAATAATATCGCGTCACCTACACTCACAAAATGTTAGCTTATATTTCCTTTGCCTTTATTTTCCGCATTGCTCTTGGCACTGATTACATTAAAATGCGCGCAAGTAGAGCAAGAAATTTTTTCAGAAAGGATTAGTTCTAAAAAGTGTTCAGTCAGTCGTGGATAAGGCCTAATAACACCGGCCTTGAATGCCGGCTTCATTTCCTCGTTGCATGCTCCACTTGGCGTCCTAATAGCTGCGTGTGGGTAAGGAACCACGCCGCACTCCTGGCTGCTCGATAGCAGCTTCACAGCCAATCACGCGAGGTGAAACTCCCCCCCCCCCTCCTAAGTCAACCTGCACGGTGGCTGCGTTCTCTCACGCGCCTGTGCTCCTCGATTATACAGGCCGATTCTAAAATCACGGGACAAACATTGAGGGGTGGTAGAGTTCACTAAAACAAACAATTATTGTATAGGAATATATGGGCGGAAGTGACGCGTTGAGGCACAAACATAAAAATAACACATGAAATGCAACACATTGTTTATTTGCAACGTCGCCGCTAAATGCCTTTTTACAGCAATGTTTATAGTAATTGCTCAAAATTGCTGCCACCGACAGTAATGCAAGCTTGGTAGCGTCGGTGGAGTTATTGGCGAACAGATTCAAATACGCCGGGTATTTCACGCAAGCCACCATTGTCAGCCAATCACGCCATATGTAGAGGTCGCCAAGCAAGCGTGACTGTTGGTGGATGCATTTCCAGCAATCGTTTTAACATTTCCTGTGCGGAATCACTCGTTAAGTATGCTGCTAATGAACATTTTATGTTTCCGTTAATGTGTTATGTTTTTGTGTTTGTGCCTCAACGCGTCACTTCCGCCCATATATTCATATACAATAATTGTTTTTTTTTTAGTTATCTCTACCACCCCTCAATGTTTGTCCCGTGATTTTAGATTCATCGTGTATAGTCTAATTGCCGTTTCTTCGCACTTGTTGAATCAAACATTTGAAAAATCGCCCCATGTATGACGTGATTGGTTGTTTCCTAGATATGTCATATTGCACCAACCAAATCCTCGTTTGCGGCTACCAAATAAGAAACACAAAATAATTTGTTTTCCAAGACAAAATATTTTATTCTCCTTATACAAACGATTAGTTTGGTTGCGCCAAACAAACATTGTTTGATTCAACGAAACCTTCTTTCTCAGTGAGAGTAGCTGGTTATGAGGCTACGGAAGTATAGTCACGACAACAAAATAATGTCTCCTACACGAGAGGGGCCGCGGTGACGCAGCGGCTAGAGAACTTGCCTCCAACAGAGGCAAACCGGGTTCGATTCACGGCGGGGCCGCACCCAGATTATCGCACGTGGGAATCATGCCGGACGATGCCGCTGATCGGCAGGTTTTCTCGTGGATCTCGCGTTTCTTCCTCCCTTGCATTCCAGCACTGCTGCATACTCACCTCGCTTCACCCTCTTCGGCTCTCAAGACCTCGATGTAAACAGCCGCCCAAACCTCTCCCCTTCACTGCCTTAGTGGACGCTGTTTTTTTACATTGTAGATCATTAAAGAACACATTCCGTGAAAAATCTCATATGNCTTCACTGCCTTAGTGGACGCTGTTTTTTTACATTGTAGATCATTAAAGAACACATTCCGTGAAAAATCTCATATGTTAGGGAATTCATTGCCTAAACTCCACACAAAGTTTCTTTGGACCAATAGTTACGCAAAATATCTATGCATTTATATCGGGAAACGTATTTTTATATCATTCAANCAAAGTTTCTTTGGACCAATAGTTACGCAAAATATCTATGCATTTATATCGGGAAACGTATTTTTATATCATTCAATTGTATTCAAAGTTGGGCCGTACAAAGCCTTGAGATCAAGGCTGTGCGATCATGCGTGTACGAAAAGTTGCATAGAAAGAAGCGCGCTACGTTGCGTATGCAATAATTTAGTACAGCACGCGTCTACCTATGAAACTTGCCTTACACGCATAATCGCCTTGTTCTGCAAGCGTTGTACGTCGCAATTTTGAATACAATTGAATGATAAAAAATTACGTTTCCGGATATAAGTGTAAAGANCTGCAAGCGTTGTACGTCGCAATTTTGAATACAATTGAATGATAAAAAATTACGTTTCCGGATATAAGTGTAAAGATTTTTTGTTTTACTATTAGTCCAAAGAAACTATACCTGGAGTTTGGGCACTGGATTTCCGAACAACCTGAATTGATCACAGACTGAAAAGGTTAGTACCAAAATATTGCAACGCGCCTTTAATCGTCTTCAAAATCGGCGACTCTTCTCTTCACTCTATACACCGCTGCTTACATATCTTCAACTGTTCAAAGCAGCGCTGCAACTCACATATTACCATCTTGAACAGTTCTGTCACAGAGTACTAGGNCATATCTTCAACTGTTCAAAGCAGCGCTGCAACTCACATATTACCATCTTGAACAGTTCTGTCACAGAGTACTAGGAATACAGAGGTAAAGTATCCAACTATTCTGAGAACTCCAACTGCATACGCCAGCAACATGCCGTTACTGACCAGCAAATCGCCGGCAGCGCACCCAAAATCAATTCTTTCGCAGCATGTAGTGACCAGTAAGACATAAGGTCCTTCTCCAGGACCTCTTTTGAAAACTGCGATGTATGCAAACGCGTTCATAACTGTTGACCATGTAACTTTGGAAATCGTGTTGGTGTGTGGTAAGACTATTTTGGGTAAATCGCGCAGAAGACGAATAATCGGTCCACCTCGTCTTTAGTCTAAAGGTTTGGACACGTCCTGGAGGGCTCTTTAGCCAGGAAAAAAGCAAGGAGGAATGTCGTGACAGTATCACGAGCAGCTAAGTTCAATAAAGGTAATGCATTTCGCAACGACAGCAGTCGGTGAATAAACAGCTGTGCCCCGAGCATGCACAGAACTATGAAGTCTAGGCTTATGCCAAAATAATTGGCTAAATCCACGTACTCCTAATTATTACTGTGTCCCGATTGCGGTTCTGCAACTGGCTTTCCAGTGAGTCTGCGATACTGTTGTGCAAAAACCTGAACAAATTAATGTTGTCACCTGTAACTTCTTTCTTATGGTTATATTTATTCAGCCTGCAATCCAGTCTGCTTCAAATATTATGTACTGGCGCGTGAATATAATCTACTTAAAATACAATTTCGTGTTTCGATACATTTTGAGAAAAAACTAGTACTTGGAATTAGATATTAATTGGTATTTTCTGAAAGCAGAAACACGGCTATCGACGGATCTCAAATGGTATTAAATTATTTGATAACCCTACAATGTCAGTTGCGATATAATGTATCACGAGGAAACCCATCAGTGGACATTCTAGCTCGAAGGCGGAGGAGGAAGCAATACAAAGTGTAGATTCACAAATTTAGCGTTAAATAAATTTTTCCTTTGTGTAAACTTGCGCGTTTTCAGTTCAATTGCCTTTTACAATTTCTTTGTAATTTATAATCGCTCCTCTGTGAATATGATAGGATACAAAAATCATTTCATCATTTCACAACTGAGGTTTAAAATAGTAAAACTTTTATTTGTACATTCCTAGTCAACTTTGATTAAGATACTCTTACTACATGTGAACTACGCCACTNAATAGTAAAACTTTTATTTGTACATTCCTAGTCAACTTTGATTAAGATACTCTTACTACATGTGAACTACGCCACTACCTGATGGGCAATGCCATACCCAAGGTGCCAACATAGTTTAATGTTACTGCCGAAACTAATTAGGGCCACGGAAGTTTTGCACTGGTTCTGAAAATGGAAGGAGGATTATACAATTACAAGAACTACCCCCAGCATACGTTTTCAAACTGTAAAACGTCTGACAGTTTAAGTGGAGGAAGAGTTGTACGACTCATTGATATTAGAGTATAGATATGCATCAAAAAGGGAATGCGTTCTGAATTAACTCGTTAAGAACCTAAATTAATTTCAAAGGCGACTTTAACTACAGGAAAAAAGTCTGACGTCAATTATTTGTGAAATGCTTTCCCTGAAGTAATCAATTGATAACAGGGTGGTCTTAATAAGATAGGCAACTCCAGGCAACAAATTCAAAAGGAAATGAAGACGTGAACTGCAAGGATATGAAAACAGTTCGATGATTACTTTTTTTTTTAAGAATTCGGGTATAGCTGCTTCTGATAAGACTAGGGAACTTAAATGTTTAATTATAGACTTAAAAAGTGCATTTCACCTCTGAATAAAAGCATTATACATGAAACATCTACGGGAGGGGAACATAGAAGCACCTTAAGTAGTTATTCCATGAAGACTTTCACAATGGATCCCACATTTGTAACATAGACTACGTCAGGTTGATCAAGGTTCTTGTTTGTCGTAGTAGCTAAGGCTTCACGCTCATGTAGTGAAGAAGTCGCACCTATGACGGCTCCAATCCAGCCTGCAGCTTGGCTAATTTTCTTCTTTTTTTAACCCAGCTGGTATCATTTGATTCGAAGTCCATCGTTTTTTTTGTATCTCTGCATATCAATGCTAACTAAAACTCAAAACTTTCATTTTCTTAAAGTCAACCAGCTGATGTTTGCCGCTAATGAATTTCGTGTAAGAGGACAGCATGAAACAAGATGAGTGTGGCATCGGCGACCAGCACAACAAGACACTGAAGCCTGCTACTACACAGGTTGTCCACAAAAATCACCGACAAACTCCATCAAGTGATTCCTCACATAAATACAGACGAAAAGTACATGCATGACATTTAGCCTGACTCGCTTCCTAAAGATGGCTCACGCCCGTAAAGGTGGAGATGAGCGAACGGTTTATCGCGAATAGCACGGCGCCAGATTCNATAGTAAAACTTTTATTTGTACATTCCTAGTCAACTTTGATTAAGATACTCTTACTACATGTGAACTACGCCACTGCCTGATGGGTAATGCCATACCCAAGGTGCCAACATAGTTTAATGTTACTGCCGAAACTAATTAGGGCTANAAATCATTTCATCATTTCACAACTGAGGTTTAAAATAGTAAAACTTTTATTTGTACATTCCTAGTCAACTTTGATTAAGATACTCTTACTACATGTGAACTACGCCACTGCCTGATGGGTAATGCCATACCCAAGGTGCCAACATAGTTTAATGTTACTGCCGAAACTAATTAGGGCTACGGAAGTTTTGCACTGGTTCTGAAAATGGAAGGAGGATTATACAATTACAAGAACTACCCCCAGCATACGTTTTCAAACTGTAAAACGTCTGACAGTTTAAGTGGAGGAAGAGTTGTACGACTCATTGATATTAGAGTATAGATATGCATCAAAAAGGGAATGCGTTCTGAATTAACTCGTTAAGAACCTAAATTCATTTCAAAGGCGACTTTAACTACAGGAAAAAAGTCTGACGTCAATTATTTGTGAAATGCTTTCCTTGAAGTAATCAACTGATAACAGGACGGTCTTAATAATATAGGCAACTCCAGGCAACAAATTCAAAAGGAAATGAAGACGTGAACTGCAAGGATATGAAAACAGTTCGGTGATTACTTTTTTTTTTAAGAATTCGTGTATAGCTGCTTCTGATTAGACTAGGGAACTTAAATGTTTAATTATAGACTTTAAAAGTGCATTTCACCTCTAAATAAAAGCATCATACAAGAAACATTTACGGGAGGGGAACATAGAAATACCTTAAGTAGTTATTACATGAAGACTTTCACAATGGATCCCACATTTGTAACATAGACTTCGTCAGGTTCATCAAGGTTCTTATCTGTCGTAGTAGCTAAGGCTTCACGCTCATGTAGTGAAGAAGTCGCACCTATGACGGCTCCAATCCAGCCTGCAGCTTGGCTAATTTTCTTCTTTTTTTAACCCAGCTGGTATTATTTGATTCGAAGTCCATCGTTTTTTTTTGTATCTCTGCATATCAATGCTAACTACAACTTAAAACTTTCATTTTCTTAAAGTCAACCAGCTGAAGTTTGCCGCTAATGAATTTCGTGTAAGAGGACAGCATGAAACAAGATAAGTGTGGCATCGGCGACCAGCACAACAAGACACTGAAGCCTGCTACTACACAGGTTGTCCACAAAAATCACCGACAAACTCCATCAAGTGATTCCTCACATAAATACAGACGAAAAGTACATGCATGACATTTAGCCTGACTCACTTCCTAAAGATGGCTCACGCCCGTAAAGGTGGAGATGAGCGAACGGTTTATCGCGAATAGCACGGCGCCAGATTCNCTTCCTAAAGATGGCTCACGCCCGTAAAGGTGGAGATGAGCGAACGGTTTATCGCGAATAGCACGGCGCCAGATTCGCTTAGACCTCAGAAAGTACGTCGTGCAAGTGAAAGCAGTAACGCAGACTGTGTGGATACGTTGCACTCGCCTCCAATGCGACTGGATAAACCTCAGTGGCAAACACAGTTTTTTTCCATAACCTATTACTTATGTACACCGACAGTAATTTCCGTATACAGGATGATTCTAAAATCATGGGGCAAACATTGAGGGGTGGTAGAGCTCACTAAAACAAACAATTATTGTATAGGAATATATGGGCGGAAGTGACGCGTTGAGGCACAAACACACAAATAACACATAATGCCTTTTTACAGTAACGTTTATAATAATTGCTCAAAATTGCTACCACTGACAGTATTGGAAGCTTGGTAGCGTCGGTGGAGTGATTGGCGAACAGATTGAAATACGCCGGGTATTTCACGCACGTCCCCATTGTCAGCCAATGCAGAGGTCGCCAAGCATGCGTGACTGTTGGTGGATGCATTTCCAGCAACTGTTTTCACATTTTCTGTACGAAATCACACGTTAGGTATGCTGCTAATGAACATTTTATGTTTCCGTTAATGTGTTATGTTTTTGTGTTTGTGCCTCAACGCGTCACTTCCGCCCATATATTCCTATGCAATGATTGTTGGTTTTAGTGAGCTCTACCACCCCTCAATGTTTGTCCCATGATTTTAGAATCACTCTGTATATGCATGTTCATTTACTGTTTGACATTGCTGCGTTCCGAAGCCGTAGGGCTTTAGAAATTGTAGCACAGCGCCTAAACGTGGGCCAACGACAATACACGCGAGCTAAGAGAGTTCATCTCCGATGCGTGTTCTACAGGCTGGAAGTGCTGCAAGACTCGTGCTGCAGTGCGATCCACTATAAGACTCTCTCTTCTCAGGTTAGAGCTCGAGGCTAATAGTTTGGCAAATAACAATTTTCGTCACCAGGTAGCACTGGTGTTGCTTCCGTACCGACGTTTCTCAGTTTTATACGGAAACAACCACTTGGCACTACCGACCACAAGTGAGAGAGAGACATTAAAAAGAATGTGTCGAGTTCACTGAACTACCCACGGTCTCCCAAAATGTTTCTACGTGTATTTTTAATTCCATAGGTATATTCATTGGCTGCATTCAATTATGAGGAATTACTTTTCACGTTCAATGAGTTGTTTAATTATTGCATTTTAAGGTCCGTGCAATATAAAGGAAATAGTTCGTGGGAAGGCGTACGCACTAAATCAGTAAAGTTTCCGTAATAACTGGTTCGTGGTTGTTTCCTGTCAGTTTGTAGTTGATGCCTCCAGCTCCCTGAGAATAATCTAAATTTACACAACGGTGTTCGCCTCAAATTACTTGATCTAATGTGTTCACTTTGTTTGTAGTAAAATATTTAAGACCGTGCTGGAGAGTTCTCCATATCTGAAAAAAGTAGTTACCGGGAACTGATGTGGCATAGTTTTGATAAGGCAGGTTGAAAATTCAAAAGAAGTAAGTCTCTGGTATTGTTTAAAATGAAATTGCATGCGTATTTTCTTGCGATAACTTGGTTGCGAGGCATTTGTATCGCATTTCCTTTGAGTTATTTTCTTGTAGATGTATCGTCGAGGAGAAAGGAGGGACTTTGAGGGAAAACCGGTTTTTATAAGAGCAGTTACTTTATGATTTTATGGGGCCATTTTGTGGCATGTCGGCTAGCCTGTGTTTTCATTAAATGGGAAACTTGTGGAACTGGACACTCCCATTAAATACTTTGCCAACGAAAATAGTTTTTAATGGGTTGAGATATCGTTCAATTACTATACCTGCGAGTCTTATCACTCACGCAGTACACTGCGTGGTATGTCAAACTGTGATCCAATCGAAGTGTAACAAATCGTCGACAGGCTTGGTATTGAAATTTACGCCGCTCGTCGAGCACAAGCGAGGGACACAAAAGGAAACATCTCATATCAGTGCTCTCCAAACAAATATGTGTAAAATTCTTAGTATTTTCTGTAAAAAATCAGCCAACCTTCTGAAATTGTAATACGTTTTGACTTATATATAGTATGTCGGACTACAGCATTTATAATTTTGAATAATTCATTACGCATTTGACATTTTTCTGAATGAATGTAGGAAAGCCGACACGTTTGTATCGGGCCAGGAAGGGGGGAGGGGGGAATTTTTAGCTTTCGTGTTTCCTCAATTCCATTGTACACTAGTGTGATAAATTTGCGAAATATTCCTTAGAGAGTGCCTTAGAACTCAGTGATCACTTGGTGACCCAGTCAAGGCTAAATCTTGGACCGAGATCGTAAGAATTTGTGCTTAAAGCGTGGTATTTATGTGAGCTTAGATCGGCTCGGTACTTTATTCGTCCCCCGCAATCCTGTCAGGCTACCGGCGTCAGGCAAGGATGTTAAAAAGAGGTGATAAAGCACAGCTGTGCGGTGATATCTGAGAGCGCCTGGTCAAGTGAGAAGGAAGAGGGCGGAGGGAGTAGCGAGGTGGGAATGACGTCGTCGATAGGGCGCTGCCATTGAGGCGGCCGGCGCGGCGGGGCACTGCAGCGGGCCGGTATCGATCGCGCATGCGCAGCGGGACGAGAGGTCGACGGCGGGCG